>JAVQJD010090146.1:0-10169 GCA_036023655.1 Nannoperca australis | reverse complement strand
CCAATACCCCCCCCCCCCCCCCCCCCTCCCATGTGCATCCAAAAACTCCCCTGCCTGCTCAAACTCATCCCAACAGACAAATGCAATGCACAGATCGAAATTTCTTTTTCTCTCTCTATCTCTGCATTTTTGCTCACAATACTGTACATGCCCACCACAACAATAAGAACATATACTTTATGCATTCCTGCATGTAATGTACACACTGATGTCTGTATGTATGGAACTGCACTGAATACATACGCCATGGACAGTATGTATGAGCAGACACTGAAGCATGATGTGCGGACATCAGACAAAAAGAACAGAAATGCATTAAAGTGTGGAGGAATCCTGATCCAGCATGATGTCAGCGAGAGAGGCCTGAGGGCCGAGCAAGTGTGTGTGGTGTGTGTGTGTGTGTGTGTGTGTACACACGTAGAGCCAATGTGACTGAGTGAGACTGTCCTTAAGGTTCTTGAAGCAGAAACACAGTGTATTGTCTGACTCCAGCACAGAAAACGGAGAGGAAATCCTTGTCCTCCACGTTACCACCCCTCCCACTGTGTTTTGAAATGAAAGACGCTGATGAAGAGGACTAGGATTAGTCTGAAGATGATGATGGCTTTTGGCTCAGTTTGTCTGGGAGGGCTCCCTGTCCTTGCCTGCTCTGTCATCATACGCAAACACGGACAGAGACGGACACGTACAAAACACACACACAGCTCCCACGTGCAGCGCGGCCCTCCCTACAGCTGTGATGACAAAGGGTGCTCCACTCATCTGCTCTCCACAGATTGAGCCAATCAGGAACAGTCCCTCAGGTGAGGTGGTCTGATTTCTGTCACTTTAGATTAGTATCAAAAGACTCACAGTTGCTCACAGACAGCTGTATGCATTCAGCTAATTCAGTGCGTGTGCGTTGATTTAGCTTCACTGTCTCTCTTAATGTGATGCTGCACAAGCTCCAGCACACTGGCAGCGCTCTCAGATGGACACCAGTGGTATGTAAAATGGCCAAGACTCCAGTTAGAAATTTATTGCATACCCTATTGTGTTGTTTTCTGTTGTTTTCCTATGGACAGAAGCCATGGAGAAAAGTATGGAAGCAAAGAAAGGCCATAATCATTTAAATTGATAAGCAGCTGGATTCCTAATTCTGAAATTGAACCACTACAAAAAAAAAATTCTTTAATTAAAAAAACACTAAATGGATAGCATTAAAATATTTTACTCTGAAAGCCACCTGGCACACATGATGTGGTCTGAACTGCCCTCTTAGAGATTTCCATTATTTCAATTTCAGATAGAAAAGGAATCTTCCAGGGTTTTCAGTCGTCTCTCTTGGATCCCATTTATGACAGAATGGAACCTGATAAGACAGAAGTCTGATCACTTCCATTGAGACTCCATTGCTTATCCTTTTGTAGCCTGAATGTTCAATTTAGAATTTTTTATCTTGACTTTTGGTGTCTGAATTTCAGCTACTGAGCTACTTGATTTTGTACCGTTAAAACATAGCATCACTATCCACTAAGTAGTGTTTCAATTTCAACCAGAAGTTTTAGTAGTGGTTAAACTTCACCATTAAGTATTCAGTTGAAAATGAAATTCAAATTATGATGGGCTTTCTTTGCTGCCAGAGTGGAGGTATACATAGAAAACAAAGACGTTAGCCTTCCCACCAGCTGCTGGATGTCCTTGACTGTAACGCAGATGCAAATGAACTTTCTGTCAAGCAGATTTCACTGGATTGTTTTTCCAACCACATGAGAGTAGACGATTAGAGCAGGATGACCGAACGAAGCTCAGTGGAATTCTTTCCTATGAACTCGACTGCTGCTGATCACTGATGATCATTTGTACACACTGCAGGCTGTGAGCTGCGTTATTTGTAATTGTAATAATCAAGAGTCGATTTTGAATAGCATATGCAGTGAGCTCTGTTGATGCTTTGGCGCAATCGCAGTACGTTTGAGATTTAATGTCTATTCTGGTGGAGATTTGCAATATGGTACAAAATTTGCACCTCTGATGTTTGATGAAGATGAAATGCCTGCGTTTTCTTGGCAACATCTTCCCGCCCACTCAGCTAGCAAAGTTTCTTTCTCATCTTTTGTGGATGTCCTCCACAGAGTAGACAAGGAAGGCCAGATGGATGACTGCTGTTCTCTTTGGTCCTGTTGGCAGCGAGTCCATCAATCCCATAATGCTCCCTGGAGAGATGCAGAGAGCTATTTGCCAGGAACACGCTGCCGTCTAACTCCCACAGACACCTTGTTTAGTGGGCGGCTGGTTGAAAACACACATACAGGCTGCTGGTTGTCGCCACAAAGATACTGTTGACGGAGTGAGGACACTAATTAAAACATTGAAAATGAATGTCCATCTGTCACCGTATCCTTCTTGAGCTGTATGTGAATCTCACCCTCCCAGACAAAAGAGTTGGAGCCTGAGTGGAGCCATCACTGTCTTCTTTAACCTAAAACAGTTTTACAGCTACGAGTATGGAGCCAAGGACCCCAAGACCTGAACTCGGGCCCAGGTCCAGAGTTGGGTTATCTTGGATGTGGGACTCAAATCCATTTGGTATTTATGGTTAAAATGCAAAGAAACCTCTGAATTTAAAGATTTGCAATCCTAGTTAGGTTAATCCTGTCAAGTAGATTTTATCACCAAATCACCAACAACACTCTCTGTCCTTAGACTTTCATTTAGTATAAGGTGGGAAAACAGAAGGGAAAAGGTAGATAGAAACAGCAATATAAAAATGACATTGTAGATAAATATAATGACAATATTAGGTAAATAGGATAAAAACATATTTGAAAAATATGGATCTGGAACTTGAATTTGAGTCCTCCAGACACGTGCCTCTTCACACAGTTCAGCTTTATTTAGAGAACTGGGCATCAGCCGTGCCATCCTTCACCGACAGATCTGAGAGGCCGAGCTGCTTCTCTCCCCGTAAGCTCCTCCCCCCTTTCTCGTCCCTCCTCCTACCATGCTTGAGTAAAAGTCTTTACCAAGGAATGGGTGTGTTCACCGGTCTCGATCCATCTGAGCATGTCCCGACCTGATCTGTGTCGGGGGATACACACTTCTCAGTTGACCTTCTCTCCTGTCTTCTTCTCTGCCTCTTACTAATCACCCTGCATCCTAACAAACACCTTGCGTCTATGAGTGGGCACAAATTACTGTTGGAGGCTAATTATTACCTCTCAATTGCTAAATCTGTACAAAGGCTATTTAGTCAGTGTCTAATGATAATGCAGACGCAGTCACTTCAGGTCAGTACAAAGCTATCGACTGCACTGTAGTTATAGAGTTGTTAAGAGATGTTTTACAGTTATACTGCATTACAGAGAACGGCAGTGCTACCTATATTAAAACATGTGTGCCCACTCATAGCAGCTTTGCCTGTTTGTCCACTTGCAGGCCCCACAACACATGCACAAGCAGATCACTATGCCTTATTTTAAGTCCTCCTGTTACACAGTGATTAGTTTAGTATAAAGATGCCAATATTCTGGGCGATTATAGACAAATCCATTTCAATGTATAATTCATAAAATTGAAATGGAATTGGTCTGTAACCTTTCAAAATGAGGAGGGGAGTTGGGAACGGAGGGCACAGTGGTGTGTGTGTGTGTGTGTGTGTTTGTGTAGGTGCGTGTGTGAGAGAGACTGTTTGGTCTGTGATAGGAGCACAAAAGAGGTCAACATTTCCACATTCAAAGGCACTAATGTGCCCCTCACTCTCTGTCTATCCTGTCAGGCTCTGGGGTGGACGACGCCGTGGGAGAGGTGTCCATCCATGTGGAGATTTTCACTCACCCAAACACCGGAGAGCACAAGATCACAGTAAAAGGTGAAGGACATGATTTTTTCCCCCCGCTTTTTAATTCCACCACTGGATATTGGACCATGGATCAGTGAACACGAGTTCATTCCTGACACTGGAAATAAAAGTTTGACAAAACAATCTCAACTGAAGGGTCTACTTACAAGCTTTTTTCAAGAGCTTTGAACCACATCACATGGCCTTCATCAGCTTACACAGTTTGTTCAGTTGTCATGGAGATAGTCCTAAAAGTTTCACGGATGAAATGATAACAGCTACTGAGCTTGCATGTCAGCAGATCGATCTCGATAACAGCTGATCAAACTCGATTCACTGACAAAGACCATGTGCTAAGGTTGAAAGCTCTGGGAAAAGTTTGCATGCGCACCTTGTGTCAGTATGTTTGAAATGCAACGTTAACATGTTGTAGCAACAAGATATGCTATTTCAGTAGTATTCCAGCATCAAACCAGCATGCGTGATTAAATCTAAGACAATGCGGAAATAAGCCAAGAGCCTTTAATAACGACTTGGCTTTAAAAAAAATGATGAATAGTTTTATGAAGATGAAAACACATTAACTTATTCTTTCCCACCCTTAAGGGAAGTTATGAGTAAGTAATTTCTACCTACTTTGCCAGACATACAGTGCCTATAAAATGTTCTCGGCCCCCTTAGAAAATATTACTTTTTATTGTTTTACTAGATTTAATTAAAGTACATTTAATGTGGCTTCTTTGACACTGATCAACAGTTTTTTAAATGGGGTCTAAATTCCTTACTAATATAAAATACTAAATACATGTTTGAATAAGTAATTCACGCCCTTTAATACATCACATTTAAGTTACCACTGAAGCAGCCAATTGGTTTTAGAAGTCACATGATTAGTTCATTTGAGATTGCGCGTGTTTAGTCAAGGGCTTTCAATTGTTTGCAGAATACAGTATAAGGGTATAAATGATCACCTCGAAGACCTGGGGTGGTCTAACAGAAAAGAAGAAATAAGCAAAAGAGTGAGAGCTTTACAGTTAGTAATAAATATAATTTGTTTCCAATGTCAAAAGCACAAGCCTACTCATGTGGAATGTCGTATGGATATATATTGCCATCATGAATAGCATAGCTATAAAAGCCAGAGCCAGGCTGCTTTTAAGCTGCCAAAGAAAAATATGACTTAGTAATGAAATAAAATCCCAATTCTCCCCCTTCACTATCTTAACAAGGACGTGAATGTGAGACCTGAGGGAGAGCCAGTATTTTCTTGCTCTGAATTTTCCGTTCACTCACATTTTCTCACTGTTCACACATTTTCTCCACATGAATATCTCTCTCTCGCTCTTGCGCTCTCTCTCAGTGGTGGCTGCCAATGACCTGAGGTGGCAGACGCAGGGAATATTCCGGCCATTTGTTGAGGTCTTCATCATCGGCCCTCACCTCAGCGACAAGAAGAGGAAGTACGCCACCAAGTCGAAGAACAACAGCTGGGCTCCCAAATACAATGAAACCTTCACCTTGTGAGTAATGATGCCGATAGTGATTGGTTGTTTTAACTTAAGGTTGTAGAAGGTGACATGGTTTGAACAGATTGTTGTTAACTCGTCTCTCCTCTCCACTGCAGCACGCTGAGTAACGAGGTGGGCCCTGAGTGCTACGAGCTGCAGGTGTGTGTGAAGGACTACTGCTTCGCGCGAGAGGACCGCACCGTGGGCATGGCCGTCCTGCAGCTGAAGGACATGGCCTCCAAAGGCAGCGTCGCCTGCTGGCTGCCGCTGGGTAAACGCATCCACATGGACGAGACGGGCCTCACTGTCCTGCGCATCCTCTCCCAACGCAACAACGACGACGTGGCCAAGGAGTTCGTTAAGCTCAAGTCCGACCAGCGCTCTGCAGAGGAGGGCCGCAGCTAAGAGACACTAAGAGGCCGTCTGAAGCTCGATCAGACGTCGTCACCTACTGCACCCGGAGCTCTCCTGAGCCACTGCTAACCACTGCCCTGATGATCCAGTGTTGTAAAAGCACAGATAAGATAAGTCACCGCATATCCAGTGCTGTAAATACATTTATTTCAGTGGAGAGGACACAAGTCATCACAAATTCTTCAGAACGCACCAGTGTCTTTAATGTTGCAGAAGTTATCAGCCATCCTTTTGATGAACAACAACATAGTTTTATCATAGAGCATATATCTGCTTTCCTCTATCTGTAGAGGTGAGTTATGCCATTACACACACACGCGCACACACCTCGTTTGACTGGTTAGAGTGAGAAATATCTTGTAGCCTTTAATATTTTGGCTTTCTTTCTCACTTTCTCCGGTCTCCTTACCTTACCCCCTTCTCCTTTCCAGTTCCTCTCGTCCCTTCCCTGGCGTGCACCCGCCCAGAGAAAGGACCGCAAGTGCCAACAGATAATCGCAGAAATATGCCAAGACCAGCCCTGAGCACAACAGGACCAACTGTCCAACTGACCTGTTAACAACAACAAAACGGCTGCAAGGCCTCAAACATTCCAGATATCGGGCTGGGGATATGGCATACAGGGAACAAAGCACTATTTAGTTATGATCATTTAAATATTTATTTACTGCTTCCAAATTATATTTATATTTATATAATTCAATATATCATAATATATAATATATGAAGGACATATGTAAAGTAATATTCAGGATTATTCGATGGACGTGTGGTACTTGAAAGATCGTCCTTGTCCGTCTTCATGTCCGTCTACCCTGTAACAGAGCACACTGCCTGACACCCTCAATGCCTTCTGTCTTGTTGACCCTCGTACAGTGTGTCTGCCTCCTATACAGCGACTGTATAGAGAGATTAATCTGATGACAACGCGCCTTCAAGCACTGTGATTCATCAGACTATATGTGTGTGTGTGAGAATGGACGTGTCCGGGTGTGAATGTATAATCTGCGTTTGAGCGCGTGTGGCACTGCGAGTGCGTTTGAGAGTTGTGTTTGTAAGTTTGTAATGTTGACCTCATGTAGCCGCCCGTGTTGCCTGTTACCTGCAAATGTAGTCACAGGAAGCCATCACTAAGCAAAGAACATCACACAGAGAGGGGTGTTTATGTTCACATTAGATTTACTTTGGGGAGGATGCATCGTATATCTTGTGATGGTTATTTCTATGTTTTATTGTGTTACTGTAAACATTTTGTGGCTGCACATGCCTAATACTGGGTGTGTAAGAAGATGATTAAAACACAACCCTGATATCCTATTTTGCAAAAGTGGCATCCTCTAAGGTCAAATGTCTGCGTGGGTTAGAAAACCACGCAGACAGAGCACAAATCACTAATGATCTACCTACCCACGGTCCCTAACAATCCAGCTGCAGATCCGGTAACTCTGATCCCTTATACTGAGAAGTCAGACCTCTGCTAAAGGGCTGCAGATCCAGACCACACCAAGTCTGGCTCTGACATTTAAAAGAGGAGCTACAGTTTAGTAGAGATGTAGTGTGAAGATTTAGAAGCACAGGGTCTTTAATGCACCCATAATAACACATTTATACTCTGATCTTTTTATTTTTCTTCAGTAATTGTTTATGGAATTACACACTGAGGCGTCAAATCATCCTGCAGTTGAATTTATTTCTTTAATCTAGAGTCCATTTCATGTGAAACGAAATGTTCTGAATTGACTATTGACTGTCCAGCATGTCTCTTAATTCAACTTCTATTTTCATGAATGCCCCTTTTTTTTAAAAGATTGATTGTTTAGTTTTTTTATCTATAAGATGTGTGTGTAAGTTTGTTGTGAACAAAAAAGCATCCAGGGTGAGGAAATGTCCAAGTTTAATAATGACAGGGTGTTTCTTTTTTTCTTCTTCTATTTTTTTAAGTTGCCATTGATGAGGGCCTCAACCCCCAAAGCACTCGACCGTAAATGAATAATTGAACAGACCCCCTCTTTTGAACAAGGTGTAAGAACTGAACTCTATGCATCTAATCTATAAAAAGAAGTTATGTGGACAAGTCATTTTTGAAGCAGTCTCATAATGTTTACATTGTGGATTATTCCTATTATTATATCAGCACAAGTGTTTGTCTGATACGATGTAAAATGCTGTCTCTATTGTAATGGGCCAAATATCACAGCTGTAGAAGAGCTGATTAGAGACTGAAATATGTTTGTACAGCTTTCCAGCGAAGAGGAAAAATAATCTGGAGAGAGATCGATTGTTGTTGTTGGGCATTGTAAATAGCTCGGATGTAACAAACATGTCAGACTATGTGAAGTGAAGTTTGCTGCTCTTTTGTAGACTTGAATTTATGCTCTGGGCGACAGGGCGGTTGGGAATTATATGTGTGTGGGTGCCCAATCTGGATATGTAGCTATTATTGAAAGATATGGGAAGGCAGTGTACACACTGGAGATGAAAAACAAGCATTTGCACAAATCTGATCATTTAATGGACTTGATTTAGAGCCAAATAAATACACCGCTAGCGTCTGACTTTTACTCTGACATTATATACTGTCATATATAGACTTTACAAAGGAAAACCACCCATCTAACTAAACTAAACATGTTTCACTCTCTGGTGTGTACAAGGTCTTTTATTTAAGGGGACATCTGCACAGTCTTTTAATAACTTTAAATAACAGGTACACAACTGTCACATAGCTGGAAATGCCACGAAAACAAATCTTTATTTATTGCTGTTGACAATGATACTTTAGTAATTCCTCCTCCTTCAGAGGCTCAGTTTGCGTGTTGGGGTATTGGACTGGCATGTGGAACAGGGACGCGCGCGGAAGTTAAGGACAAGGAGAAACGTAGAAGCACAACGAAAAGCACAGAGACACAAAACGAACAGACATGCATGATCTGTTCAGGCTAGCTGACCAGGCCACAGAGGCAGACACCTGCACAGCGACGCCGGTCCTGTACTTCCAGAAATGGTGCATGATGGGACCAATAAAAACAAAAGAAAACAATGTATTGTGCCAGCACGCATAATTATTTGATGTTAATTGCCAATCGTTGTCTCCTTTATTTTGATATTTCATTATTGTTTTCTATTTTTCAAATGTTTGTGAATATATAAATATGTATTACTGATGATGTGTAGTGGTACAAAGTACTCGCATGAGAATTTTTTTATACACAAGATGTTTCTAATTTTTAGTTTTTTTTTATTCTGGTTGTTCTTATTGGGGGTTGAGGTTACTGGGACGGCAGTCTCATTGTGTTTCTGCTTCCAATAAAGTATGAAAAACTACTTGTTTGTCAAACTGTACCGAGATACATTCTTTAAGTTAGCAGAGATCTCTGACCTTCAATAGTATACAGACTAATCCACTGATATTTGACAGATTCATTAAACAAGTAACACCTCCTGGAAGCTTTTTTCAGTTAAATTTGCTAAAACATTAATATATCAGCTCTGAAGATGGAAGGCATCCTGTTTTTTAGGTTCTGCGTAGAAAGGAGATCTTGAGGGAGTCTGGGATGACTAACTGCTCAGCACGGAGGACGGGGGGAGGTGAGTAGGGAAATGTGACAGGAAACACTCGCCTCACATCCATTAGGAGCTGTGGAGGCTGACCGTCAGAACGGCCTTTGAGAAGCCCCTAGAAGAGCACAGACAAAGACCACTCGCATGAGACACACTTCTTTAAACTGATGAACACACGCAACCTTGCAGTTGCAGACAGTACCTGGACAGTACGGATGAAATTCAGTGTGACTCTTTCATCGAGGTCACTGTGGGGAGTGTAGAGGGTCAGAATCTTCACAATCTGTTAAACAAAGCAGATACCAGCAGGCAGTTAAATACACACAAGTTTTTCTCTTACGAGCGACATTGAGATAGACGGAGACCCACCTGCTGGCTGGAGAGGGCGGTGCAGGTCTGTACAAGGGCCTGTGCATCCGCCTCTGTCTTTTTCCCTGCCTGCAACAGTTGAACCGCCTGGATGAGGGGCTCCAGTGTGGCCACCACGCCCCCTGCCGGCAGACCTCGGCTCCGCAGCCACTCCTCCAGCAGACTCACATTATAGCTTAGTGAAAAGAAAAAGACAGATTGATTAATATGTTTACACATACAACTTCACCTGACAGAGGTATACACAATGATATGAGCACAGGTACACCGTAATGTGCATTAGCTTTATATATAATTTATATGTAATAAATACATGTTGATACTGTCTCAGGGAGGTATTGATGTTATTACTACAGTCATTTGTCAGGCTGTAGTTTATGATGTTGTATTGCATTATAGTCAAATTAAATGTTCTCCTCTAACGTCAAATGAGATGAACAACAACAGAAAATCTATTGGCAACTACTTTCAAATTAAGTTGAGTAAGGATTTTACAA
>JAVQJD010090119.1:0-32006 GCA_036023655.1 Nannoperca australis | reverse complement strand
CCTTGGACCTGAAACTCAGCAGGTGCTTCTAAATCTCTGTTGATTTGAATCCTCATTCCCCTGTGTTTGTTTTTGGTTTCTGTCCAATAATGTGACCCATATGCACATGATAATAAGTGGATGTGTCTTTTCAGCGCCATGCTTGCATCATTGTTTTCCCTGTTTCGATCATGCATACCTTGTAAAAAGCCTCACATATGCCACCAGAGAGTCATTAAGAGAATATAGAAGATTTGTCAAATACAAAATTCCACTTAATCCCTGAGGGCAGTCACATCCACCTTTTGTGTCAAACAGCAGCGGGGTATTGGTTCAGTGTGTCATCATCATGGTAATCAGTTCTTAAAAAAGAGATTTTGCTTGACAAGGGGGACTTAGTGTGTTGATGAATGAGATGAATGTTATAGAGCAGATTCATTATTGAAAAGCCTCAGAGTGTTGGAAATATTAATTCTCAACAGGAAATCAAACTGCATTGATCCCTCTCTGTCTACTCCTTCTCACCCTGGTGTCCTTCCCCAAAGCCTGCACTGCATCAAAACCTACATTATGCAGCTGTGAATTGTGACAAATCGCCCAAAAAGCGAATGTGAAAATCATACTCTCTTCTGTGCCTCTGGCAAGTTGGCTGACGTTTAGATGATCTGGTTTCTCAGTGGCTGCAGCACAGATTTCATCCAGTGAGAGCTTTTGTGACTGAGGTTTTAGTGTAGTTTATCACACGCGTGTGATGTGTCGCTGCCATCATGTGGTGAACAGGATAAACTGCGTCCACAGTACAACGTGATGAAGAAAATAACAGGAACACGTTACAACATTATTCAACTAAATACCTTGAGACAAATATGATTTTTGAGAAGTTTATGGTGTTTGTTGTTTTGACACTCCGAAGCTTTGACTCAGTTAATTTAGATTATATAAAAGGTTTAAAGCAAGTAACTTAATCTCAAAGTTTTTGAACATTGTTGGACTAAACATGACAAGATCCCTCACTTAGTTTACTGTCCCACATCGAGCAGGTTTTATTTGTCAGGCGCGGAAGTTGACATCCACAAAGTGAATAAATCATAACTGCAGAAGCAGCTACGCAGAGTTATATCAGTGTCTTACAACATATTTATATTTAAGTTTTCAAAGCAACATGAGGCATCTAACAAAGCCCAAAGAGTGGATATTCATTCATAATGTAACAAGACGAATGTAACATATCAAACATGGACAAACCGCGTCCACAGAAGAGCAATGGGCTCACCTTTTAATGTCATTGACACTGATAAAGGCACTCCTTAAATTAATCAAGCGCTCTGTGAAAGAGAATGAATAATGGTGTTGTAACACTGTAGTTTAATAATGTATATGTCACAAGCGTCACGTACTTTATGGCAAATGCTGCTGATGTAGAAAGCACAAAAAGTTACTCCAAACCTGGACCTGACCAGAGGGCATCATTTCTTTTAATGAGTTCCGCTTTCTTGTTATCTTAATATAAAAACCATGATGTGTCTGTAATGCAGTATACACAAAGTCACCATAAAAACTGGAACCCCCCCGGTCCTTGTCATGAGCACTAAACGACATCATAAACTAGTAATTCAGTATATTGCACGATAAGATCGCCACTAAACGCTGCTGTACAAATTCAACACACCATCGTTAAGTGAAACTCCTACCACTAACTTTTTCTATAAATCCAGTTAAGTGATAAAATAATAATAATAATAAATCCATCCTAAACTTGAGGTATTTCGTTGGCAAAGAAAGTGTGTTTCACTCATTTGAAATCGCAGAGAGAGAAACAGGTAGAAGCTAACCGTGAAAACAGGGTGAGAGTGGAATATTGATCCTAGTCAGGTTGAGGTGTGTAGTGTGAAATGGTGGAAAAACAAGTGTTACATGTTGCAAACTCAATAGGTCTCAAGGAGTGATCTGAAAGATATCACTGGTTCTGTTTATCTGGTTTCTTTGAAGGGAAAACTCAGTGGAGTTGGTGCTTTAAGGCTCCTGATCAGGGTCAAAGGTCACCCACGTGAGGGCCAAACTGTTCTGTACTTGTGAAAATCTTAAATTATGAGATTTTGGAGACTTGGGTGGGCGTTTTTCAGTTTGGATATAGAGTTGCAGAAAATGAAAGCTTTGAAACGAAAGATAAAAGCTTGAATCTAATTTTAAACTGTATAATCCTCGATATATTTGAAACTCCTGCACTTTGAGAATCGGACTAATTTGATCAACGCTGTGAACACATAAATCTTGAGGCAGAATAAAAACTGTAACCACATGTCTTCTTTTGATGCTTCTTTTGCTTTTGGGTTATTTTGTCCTCCTCCTGTGTGTGTGTGTGTGTGTGTGTGTGCACAGTGTCATGCTGCTCTGCCTTCAGTCTTTATATTCTGAAAGCATGAAAACAGAAAACACCAAAACAGCCCAAATGTTCTTCATAAGACAATTACTGTATCTGTAACGCCACTTTCTAGATTTGAGGTTATCTTTCTAGAACCACCTGCTAGAACAATTTGCATTATCAGTTTAGTTTTTGACAAATATCTTGATCGTTTAGTATGCAGAAAATAGTGAATAACGCCATCACAATTCTCATAGAAATATTTGAAACTCCTGCAATTTCAGGGTAATTAAATGGGATGAATCTAGACCAGTTCTCAACCTCGGAGTTGCATAATAACTTTAGTCATTTGTGAAATTCTCTAAGAAATAATTGGTATATTTTACTATTCATATTTGGCTACATGCTTGGAATTTCCCTTGAAGTACCAGGCGGTTTTAAACCTTTAAGGCTCCTCGGAAAACTGATGTGTTTTTTTTATTTTTGATGAAGATGCTCACCACTCTGCAGCCTGCAAAGGGAGTCATGAGAAAGGCATCACTTCGATTTAAAGGGTCACATCGAGACAAGATTGAGAATCACTGGCTACCGAAAGAAAATATTTTTCATGAACAGGACAGGTAGAAACTGGTACCCTGTGACACGTTACATAATGGATGTCAAATCTGAAGAGACTTCTACATGAGTGGGCTTAATCGTGGCCTGTCATTTGTTTTAATTATATTCTTTAGAACCACAAGTATATGTGGTAGGGACGAGACACTCGGCAGATAAAAATATACACTCCGCGATCTCTGATTAAACAAAAGGCTATTTTGTTTTTGCATAGCACAACAAATACACTTAACTTGTGTATTTAAAAGAAAAACCCAACACGGACAAAAGCAACACGTTTCGACTCAGAGGCTCGTAAAAAGGTTCACTGATCCAAAGGTTTGAAATCCTGAAAACAATTATAGGCTACAATCATGTTTTTGCCATCACTAGATATGTGAGTTATATAAATGATGTATACTAGAATGTCTCTACTAGTGGTGGCAAATGGGAGTGTAAAAATGGCTCATAGTGCATCAATATATCAACAATATACAAAAAAAAACACCAAATAAAAAAATTACATATAAAAATAATAAAATGATAAAATGCAATAAAATAACCTAGTAAATAAATAATAAACTGTAGCTGATAACACAAAATTTTAAAAAAGATGAGAAAGGAAATAACCTAAATAAATTGAAATTATACAAAGATAAAATAAATACATAGACATCATAAATAGTGAGAGAAATTATAAATAAATACATTGGAAAATGTATTTTTTATATTTTTCTTTTTTCACAAAATATTGTTTGTTGTGAAGATTGTGTGAAACATTAATGAAGTGAGTTTCCTCTTCAGTGACAGTAACCTCAGATTATTTGGCTTCATCAGCGACATGAACTTCTGCTGGACGAACAGTCGTTGCTTTAAGAAAACTTTGACATCAGCGAAGTGGAGCTCTGCCGGGAACAGATATGTTTACAGTATTATGTTGGAGCCTGACGGCAAACTCGGGCTCATGAGCACGTGTTCCCAGACAGTTTGCAGAAGCAAGTGTTGTTGTGAATGCCAATCAGTATCACATCAAAAGCTGCAGGATCATCCATTGTGTTGTCAGATGGAGGAGGAGGATCTGGGGGAAGCGATGGATCGATCAACTGACAGGCAGACACGTTCTTAATTATTCCTGCAACCATCCATCAAGCTGAGAATTTCATGTTGGTGTGTGAACTGTGAAGGACAATATATGGACAAACCAAAGCAAAAGGTGGACAGAATTAGGGAACTGTAATATCTTTCAAGTAAAGCTCTTTTTATATTAGTGGTGGCTCATCAGTTACAAGAGTTAACCACTAGAGAGCACTTTGGTTATATCAGTGAGCCTGCCAGAGGTCGTTGTTAACGGTCATAATTGTCACTGCAGTCACCGTGTTGTCATAATGACTTATGCTACAAACGCTTTGATGGCCATAGGCAGTTAATGTGACTATAAAAAAAAAAGGTGTGTGTGTGCGCACATGAGCTGGATGTAATTTGTACGCAAATAACTATTTGGTATCAAACTGCAGTTCAGGTATCTTATCCGGATGATTTAGTTGTCATATTTTCTTCTACATTGTCATAATTATATACCTTTTTAAGGTTTGTTAATTACCTGCTTCAAGTGACTTGGTTTGTGGTTTGCCTTTCAGATACTCATGATGCAGTTTTACGGTTCAACGCTGCACCGACGGAGGGATTCGAGAGAGACGTGGGAAACAAAACCACCATCCGCATCATCAACTCGCAAGTGAGTGAGAGCCTGGCCTCGTACCACGCATAAGCAATGAAATCATTAATAGATTTATAACTCGGAGAGCTGCGTCACTCACTGAAAGACACGTTAGTGGAGTGGTGCATGGTGAAAATCTAAATGATTTATGACTTCGATTCACCTTTTTTCAAAAGTTTTTTACATGCAGTGTTTTATTAATGGCTGTTTTTTTATGTGCTTCAGCTCAACCACCGTTGTAAAGTATAAAATAAAAAGGATAACTCATCAATAATGCATTTGCAATTTCATTGGCTCATTCTTGCGGATTAATTGGATTATGTTTCAGAATAAAGACGCGTCATTTTGGTTAACCTTTGCTAACCTTCATGGTTCTTTTGAAGTACAATCTAAACAAAAAGAAGAAATAAAATCAGAGCCAAAAAATGTACTTACTTGCTTTAAAGTTCCAGCTCAACTTAGGGCCATAATTGTGTGGGAACACAGGTTCAGACTCTCCTCTCCAAATACAGTAAATGCTCTTTTCCAGGAAGAAGTCTTATCTGTTAGCCCAAAGCTGAACGTTCCCTGCATTGTTGAAGTAAATATGTTAAAGCTGCTCTAATTGCTATTTTTTTTTTTTTTTTTTTTTATTTTACAATGGGTGAAATGTGTAATGTTAAAGTTGTTTAAAGACAAATCCAGAAATAATAGTAAACACTGCCACACTGTTGATACTAGAGTGCATACTGCATCCTTCTTTTACAGATTTTAGCCAATCCAAGGCATCGATTCAACACGAGCCCAATCTACAAGAATGTGTCTCTGGTGGCCTGGGACCCTGCACCTTACGCTGTCAACTTACACAAGGTTTGTTTTTATCTTGTACCAAACACAAACCATACAGCCAGTTCATTAAACCCACCACTGCTTTCACCTCCACTGACAATAAAGACGTTACAATAGATCCACAATGAATGGACAGACAATTACTTCTAATGACGTATATGGAGCCAGGATAATGCATAGAAATTCATTTCAAAAAGGATGTTTTCTCGTTCTCCGTTCTCCTTCATGCTACCTTTTGTAGTTGTTATTCAGGGAATGGTCTGCTGCCACAATCAATAAGGTCCTAGACTTCTGTAAGAGCCGGAGCGTCTAGGTTAATAATCTGAAAACCCACACAGCTATTGATTTGACAGGCTAATAACCTAATTATGTGTCCTTCCTAATGAATAGTGACTAGTTTTCAGGCTTTAACCTTTAGTTCTCTGTAGGAGGAGCTTTTCTTAGTGAATGAAGTGACAACATCTTCCCACAATGCTGGTAGATGGAGGTGAACCCCTTATTTTGCATCGCTGCAGCAGCAAGTTTAAGCAAAGATAACACATAAAAAGGTTGATCCGTTTGTGTGTTACTGCTTTTGTAAAAATAGCCAGAATACAAACAGGCATTCAGCCCACTGTCATGTAGCTGCAGCACACTTCACGTTACTCAGCAACAGACAACCTGAAGCGGAACAAAACAGCGACACTAAAAGGGCTCTTTGAAAGAGGCTGATGGGATTTTTAAAGGATATGTGATGTGCTTCACTGACACCTGACATTTTTCTGTACAGCCCCCTCTCCTCGCCCATTTTCTACACAACTATTACCTTTAATTAACCGGAGGAAATACTTGTGCATTGTTTCTTCCTCTGGAAGCTTTTAATTCAAGTTTTCACATCTTCACCATCACATTTGTTTGTGTTTTGTGAATCCTTAAAGGTATCATGATTTCTGATGGCCAAATTAAAATGCATGTTGTACAGCGGACTTATTTGCTCAGATGAAGATATTGTTTGTTGTTAGAACGAAGGGAAAGAGAAATTATGTATGTATTATTATTATTATTATTAATAATAATAATAATAATAATAATAATATCATTATTATTATTTTATTTATTTATATATATTTTTTAAATCTAAATATCAGACAATATATTCTCACAGGTTCCATTCCTGGGAAAGTTTTGCAGCAACATTTTTGTTAATCGATTAATTGTCATAGTAATTCTTTAAGCTGAAATGATCAAAATTCTCTACTTCCAGATTCTCAAATGTGAGGATTTGCTGCTTTTCTCAGTTTTCTATGACAGTAATCTGAATATATTTGGGTTTTGTATTGTTTGTCAGAAAAACAAGCAATTTGAACACCTGAAAATTGTAACAGAAATCTTTCACTGTTTTCTGATATTTTATAGGTTTAACAATTGATTCACTAAACATACTGTACCTACAGAATCAATCACGGTGCACTGTAGAGTGCACAAAGTATGTGTTTGGAATCAATCATAAAAAGTATTGCGTGTAATTGGTGCTTCATTTGGAGTCCTACTTCAAGTCAGTCTATGTAGAGGCCAGTATTTCATCAGGCTCTCCTATGAAAAACAGCAAATGGTATAAAAGAAAAAAGGATTTAATGTTCTTCTGTATCTCCACTGCAAAATTAGGGGTATTAAAATTTAGTGAAAATACACATACATAAAAAGGATACATTATAGGATGTTTCTTTCTTGAATCCATTATAACTGACCTTCATTTTCATCAATAAGGGACACATGTACAATTATAGAATATAATATCAATTTGATTCTCCACTAGGGTGGAAAACATGTCTTTGTTGACGGTGAACACAACATGAAAAGGTGTGCAGAGGTTAATTTGAATTTAATATTTATAATTCCCATTTCGGGGCTATGAATTGCTAATTATTCATTGCATTATGTGCCCTTGGTATAAAGGCAAGGCAGCATTATTTATACAGCACATTTCAAACACCAGAGGCGATCCAAAGGGCTTTACACAGGCAAAGGAAAACATTAGAAAGACTGTGTAAAATAAAGTATAAGTTTCTTTTAAAGGTTTTGTTAAAGTGGACAATCAAAGAGGTTCCATCCGTATTTATCCTGAGGTGTACGCAATCTTAGACCTCACACAGTAAACTCAGGGTCCCTGACCCTTGCGTCCCTACTGTGGTCCGTCAAGAAATCCGTCAACTCCTCTCCAGGTTTTTGCCCTAACCTTGATTAAATGTATTTTTAAAAGGATCCCAGACCCGTTTGTACAATACAAATACAATGCCACTTAATTAAATCTACCTAACCGTTTTAATTTTGCGATTACAGAATAAAATTGTAAAATAAATGAAATTATTTTTTTTTTCATTTCAGACCACGTGTTCTTTAACATCGTCCAGAGGAAGTTTTCTCAAATTCATAATTGACGTGGTGATGAGCTTTTCGTTAATATTTACAGTTCCTTTCTTGCATACAAGTCAAACACTGTTATGTTTTGATTGTGTTGGTTATTTTGGTAAACTACATTAACTGTGTTTTAGTTCTGTTTTGTTCAGTGCATACATGCATATCATACATTATTTATCTTAAAGGTAACAACAAAAGTGTTACGTGCATAATGTAAATAAAACATCACCCCCACCAACTGTGAAAGGATGCAATAATTTGAATCCCCTGTAGGGCAGAGCCACAGCTACTGTAAAACCGCACAGCACGACACACAGAAAATTGCAGACCGCAGGCTTTTCACAGCTTTCTTTGAAAATAATTCAGTAAAGTCACTTTGGAATATGTTCATATTCAGTGGCCATGATAGCATCTTGCATCCCTCTGTCACATGTTTTAAATTCTTGACCTTTTCCATCTCAGTTGCTGAGAGGAAATATCCAAAGACAATGTTCATGTTAGAAAATCTTGACTGTTATTCAGAAACCAGCATTTTCATATTTTTAGTACCTCTGATGAAAACATGCTCTTTCCCTTCAGGTCTGAAGAAAGATCTGAAGAGCATCAGTTCATCAGAAAGATGAAAGAAAGATGTTTGTCCAAATCAGAGGAATAGTAGAGGATTCAAACACCATCTCTAGCTCGCATCTTCAGCCTCTTTTTTACTTTTACAATTACACACTAGGAGAGCGCTTTTCCATGTTGATGTTCATCACAGCTGAGTTTTCTCTCAACGTGCGATTGAATTGGCTAGCTTACAAAACACCCATATGAACACATAATGGTGCTACATTAATATTTACATGTAGGCCTACTTCCAATTCATTTTAACACCTATTTCCACCTACTACAAGAAACGCTGAGGTATGAGAATCAGTAGAAAGTCAAGACAATGTTTTCATTGCAAGATTCGACCTCCCTGTGGTCTAAACTGCTTCCACTCCCCCCTTTCTCCGTCAGTGGTATACCAGTCCAGATTACAACCTGTTTGGTCCGTATGTGGAGCACCGCAAGCGCCATCCTGACCAGCCCTTCTACATCCTTCACCCCAGCTACGTTTGGCAACTTTGGGATGTGATTCAGGGCAACACTCAGGAGAATATCCAGCCCAATCCTCCCTCATCTGGCTTCATAGGTGAGTACACACCCGTACATGCGTATGTACAGCCATTACGCATGTATGATATGCAGTTGTCTCTATGTTCTTATCTTTCCATTTCCTTGCTTCCTCTTGAAGCAGATATATCCGACAAGACATGATGAAGTCATTATTTTCAGTATACACAGTGACATTATCAGCATGCAGCACGTCTGAGGAGGGATTGGCATAAATGTAAGCACTGTAAGCTCATAGTAGCAATTCGCCGGCACGGCAGTGTCCACATGTCTGTTCCTCAGACATTTTCAGACATTTAAATTAGTTTTTTTCTGTCAAACAGTCAAAACATCCAATTATAGCAGGAGCATTTGTTCACCTCCGAGCGACCACAATATCTGAATGTACTTGCACAGAATCATTTTTCATTGCCTTGAAACATTATGTTGTCATTATGTTTGATGCTGAATGCACAACATAATACAGTTTCTGTATTGTCCAGGTGTAATAGGGTATAGTAAGTCTTTATGTTTTAGTTTCTGTATTCCTTCCTTCACTTGTTCTTAAATAAAAGTGCCAATATAAAGAATGTTACTGTGAACATTATGATCAATATGTCACATGTAGATTTTCAAACATCTCATGAATTATTTGTTAATGTCAATCTTTGGAAAAAGGGTCAGAAATCCATTGCCCATAATGTGGCACATCAGAGCTTCATATGTCACTTTCAGAAAATTGGGTTTATTTTTAAAGGTTAATATAGTATATAACCCCCAGCCTCTTTTTGAAATACAGCAACGCAATTCTTCTCTTTCACAGCAATAATATTTATTAAAAGAATCAAAACCAACAATAAAATACAATAAATTGACCACATGTCACCGTAGAGTCATCCAGTCACAGCTGGAACCGCCGAGTCAGCTTCCAGACGGGCTTAAGTGAGATTGTCAGAATACTCATTTGGCAGGGCCTCTTCACCACCCTGCGGTGAGAAGGTCACCCATCGCTGCTTCAGAGCGAAGCAATCACATCTTGAGCAAATCCTGTCCGTATCAAGCCTCATATCTGCACGATGCTTTGTGAACTCGGGGCCATTCAATTTCAGCAGATTGTATCAAATTGTGTACGTTTGTGACTTCCAGTTCCCTGATGTTGCGTCCCGTTTTATTTTTTTCTGGTCTGGAGTGCTGTGGACGAAGGTGGACATCCCCTCTAAACCACGTTACCTGCTGTGAGAGACTTGTGCCCCACATGTTCAGGAGGCTTTTTCAAATTCTGCATGTAACTCTGCATGGACCAGGGTTAGGGTTGGGATGGGACCCATCAGCCATCGGATTATTTTCTTGGCACATTGCTACTCTTTGGCTCATCGTACTGTAAATATCGTAGTCAAACATCGCCGCTTTTCTCCCATCTGAGAGTGGCCTCTCCCATCCTGGTGTGGGAAACTTAAAGCAGGTCAAATATGAGCCATTTGGCATCCCATATCCCCTTCTTTGTGCTCCCCTTCCCTTAACCTGCCGTGGCCGTGATCGCCATTGTCGTCTCACAGGCGAAAAGCTCCATGATGGAAACCTCCCGTGGCCTCCACTCTCTGTGCCACAGCTTTTACTTACTAGTGTGGCCCCAGGTGTGACCTCTCCTAGAGAGGGCAGAGCTCTTTTATTTAACGCAGGTGGAATTGTTTTGCCATGTTTTTTTTTTATCAATTTGAAATTTTATGTACAAAGAAGCATGCAACAAAGTCACACAATAACACAAAGAAAATACATCAAAAGAGAGAACACGAATAACGCCTACAGTGAAGACCAAATTATAACTTTTTAAATATATACAAGTGAAAAGTTAAATTCAGGATAAGGTCAGATTCACATTTCAACAGTTACAGTCAGCAGTGCAGAGGCTGGAGAACACAGGCGGTAAAGACAGAAGTTAAAAGATGAATACATCAACCCACTTAGACACTGATAGAAGAAGCACAAATTCATGATTGGCTAGCTTTGGAATTTACAGCAGCACAGTAACATAGAAGAGGCATCGGGTTTTGTAGTAAAGTTGGTTTACTACTTCTAGGGTCCCATCCAGTGATGTAAAGATGTAACCACAAACAATGTGAAGTGTCTCAGAATTTGCAAACAATAGATACGAGTGGGGGGCAGAAGTTTGGCAGAATAAATAATAAAACAGGTCTATATAAATGTATTACTTGTAAACTATTAAGCATTCTTAATGCTCTCATAGTTTATCGTGGATGTTATGGCATACATTATGTGTCGTCTGTCACTAGTGCACTTCAGATGTTTGCATTGTGATGTGTTCATCTTAAAACCTTAAACTTTAAATATGGGATCGCTTTTTTGTGAGAAGTTGCTGCTCTTTTGATGTTCTGGTCTTTGTTGAGTGGTAGAAAGTGTATAAACACAAATGTTGTCATAAGGAAGAGCGCAGATGTAAAACTAAGAGGCAGATCAAACTAAATTAAAATAGGCAGCACTGAGAACAAGCGACTGCACGTTCACACGAGGGGCAGTGGGATTCTGTCGGGGAGTGGGAAAACAGCACAACAACTATATCCACTTTTTGCCTGGACTGGATGTTTTCCCAGCAGAAGAACAACTGTACCACTTAGCAGTAGCTTATTTAAACCATATATTTACATGTATAGGTTACTGTATAAAGTCTGTGGTTGGTAAATGTATGTGCTGTAATAGAGGGGTTCTGTCTATTTAGAAAAACGTCTTTCCCACTTTGAAATTAAACACCACTAATACGCCAGTTTTCCACCAGCACTTAAATGCAGCATGCATTTACAAATCTGTGCAGCTGCAACCGGCCTTAAAATGGTCTCAATCCTGAAAGCCAAAGTAACCTGATCTGTGCGTAACACAAAACATTTGTAAGCGCAGGAAGCAAAAGTAAAATATTTTCACATCTTGTTTTCCAGTTATGAATCTTGTTTTTCCAGTAACAAATCATGTAATACACATTTACAAATCAAATTGAGACTATATTCACTCCATAGGTTCCTGTCTGGTCATGTTGACAATATTCAGACTCGGGTGGGGACCTCTGGGGGATGGTTGTGTGCTTGGAGGCCATAGTGCTGCAGCACTGGTTTAGAGCCTTGGTGGAGATCTGGGCGGTGCACGCCACCGTGTTGCTATGGACCCTGCGATTCAGCTGGATTACCATGGTGTTGGAGGGCACTGAGTTGGCGTTCTCCGCTGACCAGTGATCACAGTGGAACAGAATCAGGAAACACCTGTAGAACTGAGAAAGAGATGGAAAGAAAGAAAATGTGAGCTGAACATCCCAGACCGATTGACCTGGGTTTCATGCTCTCAGAGAAACTTTGATTTTGATTGAACCTTAGTGCACTTTCATGTCTTCGTAGCCATCAGGTCCAGCAGTGCTGTTTGAGATGAAGAAATTATCCCCTAATGGCTTGTTGCACTGGCAGAAGGGTAGCGTCTAACACTCAGCGGTTAGTTTGACCTTTAGAGCACATTAGTTGGAAAGGTCTGAGAGCCGCTTTCTGAAATATAAGCGTTAGCTCTGTGTTTCCAAAATACTGTGAGGGAATGTTCAATATGTCTCTTTTGTCATCAGTCTTTTGCTGTACAACTCAAGGCAGGTGTTTAACAATCACTGCTTGCACATTAATGGGACACAATGGTGAAGACTAATACAGGAAATAAAAATTATGTAAGGGTACCCTTTTGTAATGTAGTTCCGATGCTTACTTGGCTATCAAAGCAGAATAAAATAATTTGAAATAAAAATTGTTGAATTATTGAAAAGAGAAATTTAGAATCTTCAAACACATTTGCATTGATTTTTGTAGGACTGTGTTATAATGGCTAATGAGACGTACTCTAAACCAATTAGAAAATTAGGTCTATAACATAACATAACATAGATGGTCAAACTTCTGGCTTACAAACGGGCTAAAGAGAAAAGGCAGTAGCTAAAGTAGCATGATGGAGAGCAGCAAAGAAAAAGGAGCGTTGTGAGCAGAGAGAAAGTGATGAACACAAATCGGCAGCGATGCATAAAGCGAGGTGGAATGAGAAAACAAGAAACGGTAACACAATTTATGCAGAAACTGACTGCTCTGTGTCCCCAACATGTCAGTGTATGAAAGACACCATGCTGAGCGTGCGGAGGCAGGGAAACTCACCGTCTTTATGCATGATGTTTTCAGTTCTACTTAAATTTTGATCTAAAGGAGGGTTTAGCTGAGCATGCACGCTCCTTTTCAGCACAACTGAACATCACATTTTACATTTAACTGCAGTCCTCGAATTTTACTTTGCAAGACCATATCGTGTCAAATTCATTGACATCGATTAAATGTGTGAAACAATGTGTAGCCAGAACGGAACAGTGCCTCAAAACATGACATTGTGTGCATGTTAGCCGATGTTGATTTAAGAGTTGATATTTCTGTTAATTGACTTAGAACAATCTCTCTCTCTCTCTCTCTCTCTCTCTGTCTCTGTCTCTCTGTCTCTGTGTTGCCATTGCAGGCATCCTCCTGATGATGGCGCTGTGCGAGCAGGTGCATGTGTACGAGTACATTCCCTCCATGAGGCAGACAGACCTGTGCCACTACCATGAGCGTTATTACGATGCAGCCTGTACACTGGGTGCCTACCATCCCCTCCTGTATGAGAAGAGCCTGATCCAGCGGATCAACACGGGCCCCGAGAGTGACCTCAGGAGGAAGGGACGGGTGACTCTTCCGGGCTTCAGCTCCATCAGTTGTGACATCTGAGATATAAAACCTGACCCTGTGTGCCCGAACATACAGACACACTCTGGCCTTTTCTGGCTGACTAAGGGAGAGGTGCAATAAAGCCAGTGGAGACAAGGAGGCTGAAGCTTACAAGTTTCAAATTAGACCCATGAAGAGCATAAGCCATAGCCCTCCAAGGGGGGATCAGTATGGGGGCTTCTGAAAGAACTTGTCTTCATTAAGAAGGTTTACTAGACCTGAGACTGGCAGGAAGAATCTCCTAGATGCAGCTGAAAAAGACATTTCTCTCTGCTTTAGCTGAGCCATGTTAGCTGTGGAGCTGACTAGGGTAGCAACAAAACCTGTGTTTTTAGATAGACGAGTGAATTTTCAATAACTGGGTGTGTTCTAATGGCGTAAACTCTGTTTTTAAATAGTATGGGTGATTCTCCACTTGAAGGAAATGCCACTGTTAAACGGCGGTTTTCTTTTCTTTTCTACTGGTCCAAAGGGTTGTGAATAAGCAAAGAAGTCATCCATGCTAAATGTCACAAATACAACATACTATAAATAAATTTCTTCACATAAACACATGCAGGAAAAAGCACCGTGTGAAAGATATTTTGCTGTCACAGCAGTCATATTACTGTACATGTCATTGCTCTGCAGACACTTTTCTGTTCAACATTGATCTGATACTTGTGACACCTGAAGTTGTGCTTTGTGTTGCCATGATTTTTTCCCCCACACCACCGATGTTAGATAAAGGACTCTCTTGTGCATGTCGGCTCACTACCACCAGTTTGTTGCTCCTTGTTCACACTTGATTGCTCGTTCAGTATCTCTCAGTTAATAGTCCGCAGGGAGGTCCCTTTTTTAAAAATGTTTTTTTAATGAGGGGTGATTTGATAAAAGTAAATCGGGGGCCAGAATTCGATCTTCAGAACCAACCGGTGCTCAGAGCAGCCGTAACCCTGTGCCTAGTGGTCAGCCGAACACTTTCCTCGGGTTGCCTTGCGTCTGTTCAGATACATACTGTGGCAGGACTGCAGTAACGTGGAGTTAAACTGCCGTGACAGGTGTGGAGCAGTATATATTGCCGACATGAGCTGTATCAGGGGGTTCTCAGCTTTGCCTCAGCAATCACCAGCCCCTGTTTTTGATGGTCAGTTCACTCTTTATTGAATGTAATTTCCCCACTGTGCGTAACGGCCAAAAACCCTCCCTGTAGCTCAACACTGCAGTATGGTCTGCGTATGTACAGGGTTATTTCTTAGTCACGTGACAGCATGAAGCTCATTTCCTTCTATTACCATTAAGGTCTCACATTTCATGAATGCTCTAATATTGGTTTGTACCCATCCGCAGCTCAGAGTGGATACAATTATAAACGAGGAATTTGAACTGGTAATATCAGCAGATCTGCTTTGTCTGCATTTTTATGTTTACAGTCAGTCAGTGCCACATCTGCAGAAAGCGCTAGGGGTTATTAATTTGGTGTGAAAAGGAGGGTGGGTTGTGATTTTTGCTGCAGACATTCAGTCACAAAAATCTACATAAGATTTTTATTTCATTAAATGTGATATTCTACAAACTATTCTTGTGCCATTGGTCGTGGTTCGTAATAAGATGTGAAAAACTTGTCAAAGAAATGTTGCTTTGAATAATCAGATGTATAGTGAACTAGATGGCTCTGTAGTAGTAGTAGTATGTATGTATGTATGTATGTATGTATGTATGTATGTAGATTCTGGGGCTTATCATTACTTGTTGTTGAGGTTGTAGGGCTGGGTGTCATCCCAAATGTGTCCGTACTACTGCTGATATCAAAACAAAGGTTTTTTGAAAACCTTTTTTTTTTTCTACAAAAAACCTTTTTATAACTCAGACAATACCTGATCTAAGGAAAAAAACAAGTATTTCGTGCCAATTTCATTGCTTGACAGTCGGGGTGGGCGATATACATAAAATCTTCAATTATGGTCTTTTATATTTCCTCATTGATAAACTGTATATCGTGATACCGTACATTTTCTGGATATTCTGTTGAGAAACTACAATCAGTTGCCAGTTTATTAGGTACACTTTGCATAATACTGTATATACAGCAGCACAGCAATATATTCACTGACGTAAATAAGAGTGGACAAAATATTAGAAACGGTTATTAACACAACAATGCAATACAACTCAACAGCATCACAAACCACAGCCTGCAAAATGATCATACAGTTAAATCAACACAGGATTCGTACAAATTCTTGAAAGTCTGGAAAATGCTCAATGTTAACTGTCATTTATAGTAACAATTAAAGGCTTTGAGAGTCTGCAAATATTTGATTTAGGTACCTTAAAAGTGCTTGAATTTTACTCTTGAAAAGTTGTACGAACCCTGTCAACACCTCTCTAAAACAGTAAGATAAAACCCAGGACATTATTACCTGCATCACACTGCATTACATTTAGCAAGGTGGACCTAATAAATTGGCAACTGAGTGTACGTATAGAAAAAATTTACCAGATGGGACAAACTAATTCAGTGAATTACACACATGACAAAGGTATTTCATCACATTGATGCAAAAATCCTGTAAATCTAATATTGCCACGAAGGAGTTCTCCTCAATGATTTGCAGCTGCCTCGGTAGAGATTGTATAGATAAAGCTCAGCTGACCAATGGTTCAAAGTTATATTTGTGGCCATATCGCCCAGCCCTACTTGACAGTTTTTGAGATGCTATGGACGTATTTAGCTTGGAATGCAAAGAGTAGTGAGGTTTGATACCCAGCCCCAGTTTCAGGTGGATTGTTTGGCATCTGATTAAAAGATTCTTGGATCAAGGAACGCAGTAAAGTCAGCAGATGTCAGAGGATTGCAACAGAGGTTTAAAAAACAAACGGAACAAACTATTTTTAAGCTTAAGGAGATTTTGCATTCGTTTTGAATCATGCAAGTTCTTAGCTCTGCTGTAGGCTTTACGTTTTTAGATAAATGATCAACTGTTTTATTGCTTGTGATTGTAACACACTGAAGGTGCAAAACCCTGAACATATTGTACATGTATATTTTTAATAACTGGAAAGTATTCCAGTGCACAGAGCATGCAAATCAGGGTCAGGGCTAAGAGTCTTAAACTGTCTGTGCTGTACTGTGCTGGAAGTAGACACCATTGTCATTAATGTTGTGAGAGGCGGTTGTGCTATGTGAGATTTTTTTTCTTTTTCTTTCCTTAAGTTTTGTTTCGCAGATTTTAGTGCATGCTTGTGGACAGGGAAAATCACATCCAGCTGCGGTGCAGCTATGTTCCCTGGGAGCACTTGATTAAGTGCAAATGCCTTCTGGCAACTTCATCTTCGCATTTTAATATTGTGCCAAATCCCATTTTTAGTTATGTCTCAGCAGTTGGGTTGGGCAGGAAATTAGGACTAATAGCAGGTGCTATTGCTTCTCTCTGGGATGCTTAAGGTGGAATAAAATTGTATTCTTAATCCTCTCCAAGACAAGAAATACAGGACATTGTGCTGAAACTTGAGATCAACTTTTAATGTTTGACCAGTTGTGAGATGAGAAAACATATTTGCAGACATTGTTTATTACGTTTTGCCCTCTCGGCCTCTTTCTCTCCTCTCTTTATTCTCTAGGCCCATTTTTCATGTCTTGTTTTTACTCTGTATTGTGGGAATTGCTGTACCACACTGCCTCTAACGGATTGTTCAACAATTTAGTTTAAAAAAAAAACATTTCCCTACTGCAGGATTCCTGAAAAAAGAAGGAGAAAAAGAGGCACCCATGACTAAATTGAAGTCCCGACAGCCTTAGGGTGTTCTTCTTGACTTGGATTCGTCAGTGAATTCTCTTCTTATTACACTTGAACTGATATTTAAATAGACAATTTGTATGGTTCAGCCCTTATAATTGTCTTTTTTTTACTGTGTAAATAAAGCTGGTGTACATGTCAAATTGTCCTTGATTTTCAAAACGATGACTTTGAGTCAATCACACACACATTTACTCACTCACCTGTTTATTCATAAGTATGTAGATGAGAGGGTTGATGACAGTGCTGCTCTTGGCCAGAAGTGAGGGCACCACGCTGGCCACGGGGCTAATGATGTTGGGCGGGCCGAATGTTGCGATCATGGCCACGACACCGTAAGGCATCCAGCACAACATGTAACAGGCCGCTGTGGTCAGAACCATAAACAGTATGTGGTACTCTCTCCTGCGGGCTGCAGTCTTTCTGATCTTACCCACCTGTGGAAGAGTCGGAGAGGGTTGATGAAGCGAGAGCAAAACAATCACGTCTCTTATTTTAGTTTTTTTTTATACCTTATGTCAAAACGTAACAGCTTTGATTCATCTTTATTTTCTAGACAGCTGGTGGTTCTTTCATTTCACTACACTGAAAATCAACTTGTCTTAAATGACACATTCACAAAGATTAAACTGTAAGACTCTACCTGCTTGTGTATTTCAAAGATTCACTGACTGCACAAGCTGTGTTGCCAGTTCCAAAGACAAAATACACTGAAATGTAATAAAAGCTGTAATGACTTTCAGGGAAGGCACCAAAAATGAATAGATTTCATTAGTCCCTGCTTTTCACTGCTCTATCATGCAAAAATAACGAGTGAGGGGAAAAAAATAAAGCAATGACATTTATAATGATGAACTTATCTCTAATTGAAAACAAATACACAGAAGTGTATTTTTTTTATACAACAGTGAAATCAGAAAGCATTGGCTGCCCATATGGTAGTAACTCAACAAAATGTGACACTACTACAGTATCACTGCATGACAGTGGTTCAACCATAAATGGTCTCCCTCAAGTAGGGAGGAAGATTAGTGAGAAAACAATTAGTGTGCAGACAATTGTTACCCAGCAACTACAAAGAATTTATGGATGCGTTTGTGCGCCTTTAAAAAAAGATTTGTAGTTTGTAGGTATAAAACAATTAAAAATAGAGGGAGAAAGGTATAGGGTATTCACTTTTGACAAAAAAACGATGTTGCCCATGTATATTAACATCCTAAAGGCCCAAGATG
Source organism: Nannoperca australis (assembly GCA_036023655.1). Classification (NCBI taxonomy): domain Eukaryota; kingdom Metazoa; phylum Chordata; class Actinopteri; order Centrarchiformes; family Percichthyidae; genus Nannoperca; species Nannoperca australis. The sequence continues at coordinate 13,203 of JAVQJD010090119.1, read as the reverse complement.
GTTTAAGTTTAGGTTCAAGTTTAACTGTCAATTCAATTCTTGTATTAAGGTACTCTCAGTTTATAAACATAAAAAAAATACAATATAGAGTATATGATGTAAAGATGTCACTGACATATTGTGTGATGACATATTGTGATTTTGGGCCCCTATTATGCTTCATTAATGCATCATGTCACCTCTGAGTTCACACAAAGACCCAAAACCTAAACAGTCTTAATGTGGGAATATGCTTCATGTGAGTACAGTAAGGTACAACTATAACTCTAGATTTTGGCGCAGGATCCCTCTGGAAGACAGGACCCAGCAATTATGAATAATAATGACAGACCTACATAAGTTGATACTGTACTTTAATGGTGCAGATTCCATTACATATTTGCAATAAATCTAATATACCAAAACCAATGTTTGGTTTTTGAGGCCCCAAGATCCCCTGGGTGTGCAATAAAAGGCAGAGATCACAGTTTAAAAAAATGTATTACTCACTTGCTTATACACCTACTTATTCATCAGTAAACAAATTCAACACTTCTACTTCCACTTCACTTGTCTCTTGATAGGATTCTTCTACCTGTATCTTAATCCTAATCCAATTAAAGTCATCTTAACACTCTTTGAATCTCTTCACACGCAGATGGCAGATAATCTTAGCACTTTCCTCACTCTGAGTAAATTAAAACAAGTTGGAGGGAAGTGGGGGAGTTTTCCCGACTCACTGCAAGACACACTCAAATACTCCACACAGCCCACTAAGCCCACTGCTTTCTCACAACATTATTTGAGGCTCCTACATCTTTTTAGGACCGCCAGGGTTTTAACTGGGCTACTGCCAGCTGGAGCTCAGCTCTGCTCATGGATGTGAAAACCTCAGTAGCATGAAAAAGTTACTCATGCAGGTAAATAAAGAGAACGTTGAACGTCTAGTAACACGCTTGCTTAATTGTTAAATTGTCATCATTTTCCAGTCACCCTGATCGTCATTGATCTGTTGAGAGCAAGAGGGCCGCTGAGGGAGCATGTCGTTGAAGGCTTTTGCACAGAAATGAAGCCTTGTGTCCCCCATTCACTTGAATAAAAATGATTCCCTGAGTGCATTAGCCGAAAAGGTTTTCTAGCTTCTGGGTTTACTTCCATGTGTGCGGCCCACTGCACAGGTACAATAGTGTTTCTCCTTCTGGGCCTGCCCTTGTGCTCCCTCATGGATGGCATTGTGCATTTTAAAACAGCTTTTCTAGACTCGTTTTCTAGAAGGTTTTAAAAACCTTCAAGGATTCAAAATGCATAATACAAAGAGTAATAACTAGCCTTGTTTGCAGTTGGAGGTGTCCTTTTTTTTCATTGCTGTACAACTAGTGGCCTTCGGGACAAATTAGCAGCTGCCTGGCTACCAGCTGGCTAGTAGCACACTCATATTCACACAGTTGGTCACAGAAGCCTTTATAACCTGGCACGTCTCACTATTACTCTACTGATATGGTGATGACATTTGCTGCTGCAACTCCCTCCACCGTCCTAACCTCCTCTGTACGTGCTGAGCTTTTAGGGTTGTTGACTTTAATAAGGTCTAATGTTCATGCATGTAATTGCTGTGGGGGGATTTGTTCTGCTTTGCTGCTCGGATTCTTCTAGAGCTCCCTCATACAGCAAAGCCTTCTCGGCTAAATCAAACCAACCATTTGCTGTAAAATCCTTGACACTGTGTTTTGGACTGAAGAGGCCACAGCATATTATCAGAAGTCAGAAATCTCCACACCATCACACTATTCTACATTTGATTTCAGGTCTTTGTCACACACTGTCTTTAGTTGAAACTTTGGAAATCATCCACTTGATTTGTATAAGTCTGACTACTGAAGCCTTAAAAATAACTTAACTTTAGAACGTATGTTTGCACAGAAAAAGGACTTACATTCAATTACATTGAAATTAGTATTATTTTAAGACAGACTTGATAATGTGAACCTGTCCTCTGACAGAGATACAAGTGTCTTTCCTAGAACAGGTAGGAGTACATTATAAAAAGCTGAAGCTGAATAAGCTGAAGGGCAGCTTTAGCAGCCAAGGCTGGACCGGATCTCACTGACAGAAATAAATCCCTATAACACTCTGTATAAACAGTATATGACGTCTATTATATACTGGATGTACCATAGCATTAAATATGGTGTTTGTTCATGTACTGCATCGCTTCAATCGTCTGGACCGGATGGAATTATAGGGATTTTCACATATTCTTTATCTTGTATAAAGAAACTTCTGCCCATCTTGTTTGTTTTGCGATCAAGTCTGTTTAGTTTGTATGGACAGCAGATGTGGATGCTTCTTGACGTATTCGGTTTGTTGAAACATTGGGTGTTTGGTGAATGACGCACATCCAGCTTTTGCCCTCTTAGCCTTTCACTGATTATTATGTCCATTGTAGCAAAGTATCATTGTACAACACAGCATTTTCGGCATCCTGTAATTTTGGAGGTGCATGGACATTTATTACTGCAGGACCTGAGTTTGTATGCTCAGGAAAGCTTCAAGTTTCCATAGGTGCACAAGCGAATGAGATCGAACCTTTCCCTAAAAATAATTTCACAAGGCCATGTTCTGATTCTGTGAATCGTGTGCACACATTTTACCCAGGCTTTGTCAAGCAATGTGATAATCAAGCCTGTAGAGATTGTCTCTACTGCTGTCTGATAATGTATTATGTTCATAAAGAAATGTTGGAGCCACACTCTCGATTCACGTCTTTTGTAAATGCATGTATTATATTTTGTTGTACATTACTGTTATGGGACGTCCACGTCCTCCTGCTCATTATTTCCTCTATTTTCACATTTCTGAGGAGCTCAAAAAACAAAGCTAGGATGAGTGGTGGATTCACCCCCTCCAAGACAAGGATTTCCTGGAGATACAAATCCCACTGTATCTCCTTATGGCCACCAACATGCGGGTACCTGCTTTAATAAAAGGTAAAACTTCAGTGCTATTTCTACAAAATCAAATACGCTTTGTGAGCCAGTGTGATGTGACGTCATTAGGTCAGAAGATGTACTTTTCAATAAGGAAGTTAGTGTGCTAAATGGCAGTGGTGTTAATTATTTTCTGACTGAGCAGGTGGTTCAAAGAGTGACTGAACAACCAATTCAGCTAATGTGACCCACACTAAGGTAATTACAGGTGAAGGGCACTTTGTGAAAGCTGCTTATTGATACCAGAAGGTCATTAAAACAGATACAATTTATTTAGGAAAGAGCCACCCAGCGGTCAAAAGGTAACACTGACCATTGGAGAAAACCACAGATTATGACTAAAGGAACATCCCTGGGACGTGAGACACAATCCAGTGGAGCTCAACAGCAGTGCCAAGAGTCCTGCAACATTTCCTCCTCCTCCTTAGGGACCAGAGGTCTTTTATTGTCTTTCTGTGTTTGTGAACTGTACAATCATCTTCTAATAATCTTTGTATTTGTACAGCACCTCAAAAACTGTGGTCCAAAGGGCTTTACAAACACATCGGATTAAAACGACAAAAAAACGGCTTTAGGTTTTATCCCAGCAGCTGATCTTTCTGAGGTGTAACGCAGTTATAATCCCCTGCCCTGCTAACCGCCTCTGCTTTCAGGAATAAACAATCTAAATCACTGAGAGTGCAAAGGACTTAAGTTACTCAAAGCAAGTAAAGTGTCTCCCAAAAGCTTAGAGTACCAGTCACTGCTATGGATACTTTAAATGTGGATTACTGTGATTGGTGAGACGTCTAAAAGTCCAGCTCTATAGCCTCTTACAGTCCCTGGAGCTCGAGCTGGGTCCACTTACATTGTTAAGATGAAAATCAGTTTGTTGTGTTCAGGGAAGAGTAATTTTGTGGGAAAATGAAGCATGTTATTACTTTCATTTCATGTATTTCAAAGATGTTTTGTGCTGTCAAAGCAGAGTAGGGGTTTCTTACACAACGTCACCTACTCCAAAGGTGCATGGGGGGCACTTATAGTAGTATAAAGAGCAACTTTACTGTCAGACTGTTTCATCAAGAAGGCCATAAGAAGAAACAGTTTGTGTGACACTGAAGTGCTGCTGGAGTTGTGACGTCTTTGAATATATTTAGGGCCTCAGTTTCCACTATATAGTTCCTTTATCTGCGGCTGATAAGAGCAGCAACCCCCTCTGCAGTGTTTCACTGTGCAGGAGCAGCAGCCCCTGCAGGGTCCTAGCACTAATGGAATTATGTGTCTTGCTATACTCAGGTCTATATTATATATTTTTTGCATTACAAATCAGTAAAAAAATAACGAAATTGATTATTTAGAGCAGCCACTTTGGAGTAAAAAGTTAAAACCACTTTCCCTTATCCTGCCTCACCAAAGAAAACTTCAAGTTATGTGTTATTAGAACAAGTTGTGAATACCTTTATGTTGCTGACAGATTTTTCACAATCCCAAGTGAAGGAGTGAGTTAAGTTTGTTTGCTTTTAATCAAAGTCGGATGAATGTGCAGAGAAATACAAATACAGCAGCTCAACAGATAACATTTGTGTGCGTGTCCGTGAAACGCACAAACACAACTTGTCGTCTAGCTGCACTTCGTTCTGGTCTGTTAGTTTAGAGGGAAGGAAAGGAGAGAGCTACAGTAGCTATGGATTTATGGACTGTCAAATCTGACATTCACTCTTGATGTATTTAGACAGAAAGAACTACATTGTAGCTGTGCTGTAAATTTCATCTGTGTCACATCATCACATCGTGTTGTCTGCCACAGTCCCTCACTTCTGTTTCTGACAGAAAGGGAGCCATTCTCCTTTCCCTCAAACTTGTCCCAATGGTGCATTAGGATGTCGGAGGTGCCCGAGGAGTTGTATTATAGCTTTCCAACTAGATTTAGCTGCATGAGCCATGACAGAATGTATTAGGTGTGTTTTCAGCTATACAATCAGATGGATGTCTGGGGTACTAGTCAATTGTATTCTTCTTTCACTGTGGTGTGAGAGACACGCATGCCACACAAAGAGGGAGTGGATGCTCCCTCTGGCAAAATGCAGGAGCTTGTCCATAGAGGAGCTATTTCTGTTGTCCCGGCAGAGGACTGAGAATTATTTCCTTTTTTTTCCTGGATATTTCCCGGTTACTAAGAAGACCAGAAACATTGCTCAAAATGCATTTGTCCTTAGCGCAATTAGGGCCAGATTGGAGTGAGATGCCACAAGCGTCAGTTCCCAGGCTTAGGCATGTGAAGACCTGGACCACTGTGGTGCTAATTGCCAGTGGGTCTGCAAAGACAGTTCATTTGTATCTTGTAAGGCCACTGAATACTATATGTTAATGCTGGTGTCACAGCAGGCGAGTGCAGACATAAGGCTTTGCTTTCTAGAACCATAGAGCTCTGTTAAAGGGTGAAGCCTGCGTGAAACACATGGAAGATTATGTTTTATAATTCTGTTTCTTTGAAAAGAGGTGGAGTATTTCTAACTCCACTACCCCGCCCCTCCACTGTCCACTAAAATTCACTGATTCCTTCTTATGGGGCTTGCTGATTAGGGTTCATTTTATGAGCGTTTTTGATTTGAAAAGTTTATCTGGGATTTTTTTGAAACTTTTTACACCTTAAAAACTCCACCCCATTAGAGTCAGTTATAATTGACAAAAAATATAAAATAATATTTTAGCCTACAGTGTTTGCTACTCAAAAGGTATATTTATACACACACGCATGAACATATACACTTCGATGTCTATCTACCTGTTTGACTGCCCATAACAGCCTGCCATAGCAGTAGAGCATCACCAGGACAGGTATACCCAGGCAGAAAACGAACAGGCAGATGATGTAGGCGTGTGACTGGGCTGTCTGAAGCGTCCAGGACACAGAGCAGCTGGTTCCTGCCCCTTCTATGCCATAGCTGCTCCAACCCAGCAGAGGAGGCACTGTCCAGAACAAGGAGTACAGCCAGGAGGCCCCAACAGCCAGCAGGGGCTTGCGGTAGTTTGGCCCGTGCTTGTTGTATACAGTCAGAGTGCTGTAGCGGTCGTAGGAGAGGATCACCAGTGAGATCAGCGACACAATACCTGAGAAAGACAGAGAGGTGGAGGAGAGAGAGTGGGCAGCTGTAAGTAATCTGGCTTACAGGGACATCAAGCAGAAACAAAACATTCAACATCCTGTATAACACAGAGTGGAACAAACTGTAAAATGCTGATTGTAATTGGAAGAAAATACTCCCTTCACAAAAGTTTACAGCCACGTTAGCAGCTCAGTGAGGCTGCACTCAGCAGTGCTGTGGGCTAAATGCATGTTAGCATGTCTTACGGTAGTTTAACATGTGTTAGCAACATTCGCTAATTAGTACTGAACAAGTACAGTTGAGGCAGATAGAAAAGTTGTGCGGGTATTTGGTCATAAATCAAAGTATTGGACAAATACATTTCTTGACCTGATGATAAGGAAAGGTTATGGGATCACCAAAGTTATTTTAATTTATCCTCAAGGGAACATGAATATACAAAATTTAATGGTAATCCATCCAAAAGTTGTTGAGATATTTCACAAAAAATCACAAATGTCAACCTCATGGTGGCTCTAGAAGAAAGGTCAGAGGACCTCCAAAGTCATTAGGATTCATCCATGAATGTCTGTATAAAATTTAATGGCAATTCATCTAATCAGATTATCTGGACCAAAGTAGCGGGCTGAGTGACATCCCTGGAGCGACATCACTAAAATAGCTAAGAGCAGGGACGAAATACTAAAAACATCATGAAAAACTGTAATTAAGTCAGGACATAAAATATTCTAGAACAGGTCTTCTATTACTGAGTTTCAGGTCCAAGGCCTGGTGCCCAAAACTGGAGACTGCCTCTGTTTTCTTACTTAAAGAAAATCAAGGAAACTTAAAGAAAACCACTCAGACATGTTTTTCCGAAAAACTTGAAGTTAATTGCACTGTTACCACAAGGTCACATCTAAAAGGTTGGCATCACTTTGCATGCATTCAATTGTCTTTAAATAGTTTGGTCTGCTTCCTCTTCTACACAAAAAAATATCAGAATCTCATGTCATGAAAGTTACTGAGAAATGTCCTGCTACCTGGAGGATGAGCTCTTTGTGGCCCAATTTCCAAAGAATAAACCTGTGATTGTACTTGGAATAAAAAGCATAATTGCATATTTGCCAAAGGCATTCAGCTCAACCTGAGTAGGTCAAGAATAAAAACTTTTTGCTTCCCGTCCCAACTCACTGAAATTGAAGGTTAGAGAGCTATGATAGCAAATTTCAAAGTGTCTTAGTATATCTGAAGTCAAATCTGCCAGTCAGGGTGTTGATGATGGGACTGGTCACTAAACAAACAACCCGGCTGATTCCTACATTTGAAGCACCTTATTTCAGGCATACTGAGGCCTTTACTTCCACTCTGCATTATGTAATTATTCAAATTTGGTAAATATATTAACTTATCGGCTGTGGCATTCATTTCAAACTCAGTTCTGTAATAGTAGTTTGGCTTATTTTGTTGTAGAATATACAGCCCTTTGTTTCTGTTGACAGTTAATTTTGAATACACATTCACACTGCATAAATTCTGGAAAACATCACTTATGTGTCGACTCGTACTTACAGTACGACTGAAATTGCTTTGAACACCTGGAAGCAGTGTGGCAAAAATCATCATTCTTCTGTGACAGTGCAATCCAGCCCTATTGTCCAATGGTGTAAATCATCAAGGACAACAACATAATGGAACCAGAAAAAGAGATAACCACAAAGTGTTCCTCACACTCAGTGACAATTGTAACACCAGTCCATGTGTGCACATGAACATGTATGTACCACGTCCATGGCATAAGAGTCTGAGTATAAATAAAGGAAATCCTTCTTTCTAAGTCTTTCTGACTTGCAGAGCCAATTTTCAGTCCTCGGAGGCTCCAAAGAGACAGAGGACTCTGCTGGCTTCAGGGCAAAACGTAGGAATGCAATGTCAAGACCACATTTCATTTGGTCTTAATTCTCAGGATTAACCATTACCATTTAAAAGATGTCAAACTCTAAGTGCAAAGGGTTGTTTGCCTCCGGCTGGTTGTCCTAAAAAAAAAAGCTAAAAAATTCATTGAAACTTCTATGCATTATAAATGTTTTGCAACGTGTACCATCACCTAATTTCATCGTTTATAGCTTATATTGGCCAAACCTCTCCAGCCCTGTAACAAACTGTGCATTAGTGAGGACAGAAGTAATACTTACAGAAATAACTATACGTATCTTGTGTATTTCCCACAAATGTTGTTGAAATCTTTTAACTCTCTAATTTGTTATGGAAGAGATGATAATAGACAGATTCTGACCCATGCAAACTATTTTACAAATGGGGCCAATTGTGATTGTGATGTATTTGAAATATATTTAGTTTCTCAGTTTTCATCACTTCTTTATCTGTGACTTATTATAGCTCCAATTCCCTCTGCGTCATGTCATTGCATTTCCGCAGAGTGCACATACATTTTGAAAGATCACCAGCCTCTATTATTTGTCTTACGGTTCTGGGGGAGGGGAGGGGGAATTTGTTGTGTTTTTGCATCATAAATCAATCAGAAAAGATAAAATGGATGATTTAGAGCAGCTACAGTACATTTTTATAGAGGACTAATGCTCCCTGAAATAGCCCTGACCGTGCCACTGCCTGATCTTTACAAATCCATCCCTGTGACCCATCTGCTGCTTTATCTTCCTCCTCTAACTGTTCAGAAGTTAAATATGTTGTGCAGTAACATCTCTCTCTCACACACACACACACACACACACACATATTAAAACAACTCTAATACAACATTCATGTCATATTGAAGTTATTGTAATTATGAGTTTCCAGCTTGTAAACAGGGTTCTCGTCAGCTTCCAAGTCGTAATTAAGATTTCTCTGAAAGCACTGATATATCCGATTTGGCACTTAAAAATATGAAAGTGCCTGAATACCAAACAAGTATGGATCCATCACATCAGCCAAAGACAACTGTTCAATTTAATGTAAACCCATATTTAACAGATATAGTGTTATGTTGTCAGTACGCAGTATTTTAATCCTCACATGACCAACTCTGTTATTTTGTCATCTTGAGGATGTGAACACATCTTTCCCATTTCTACCATCCATCTCATATGATGTGAACACGGCCTAAGCCTTATATTGTGGACGGTACAGTGATGATGCCCAACCAACATATTAAGAACTCACTATCATAGCATCATAAGACAAACAAGTATACCCTGCGTGTTTATATTTCATGTTTATGTAATTCCTCTGTCAGTCATGTATCAGCTTTCCTTGAATGGCTGGAAAAGATACAACTTTTTTGGATGTGCTTCCACTCTCTGACGGAGGCAGTGTTTATCTGCCCTAGTGTCACTCTCGCTCTGGCCAAGTGAACCCAAAAAACAACCAACCAACCTATTTGTTGTTCTGACCTCAGCCTCAATGATATTATTCTTCATGACACCATGTGCAACTTAAAAGCACACAGCAGTCCTGCTCCCTTTTCAAATATATGTATGTTCAACATAATGCATACTTGAAACGAAATAATGATCACAGTAGGACCAGCACTTGTAATAATAAATGTTGTCAACAATCCCCTAAAAGCAATCAAGGAATGAGCACTATGGTGTTTTAGAGACCTTCTGCTGAGGTTATGATGTGTTTTTGTGCAGTTGGCAAATTAAACCCAAGAGAGTAGTAAGTGATGCTTTAAACACTGATTTAAATTAGATTAGTTTGTTGCAGCAGATTTGACTCTGACTGTGCTGTGCTACTTTTAACAAAACCAAGAGTCTACAGCCATGCTAGCTCTGTGAGGCTACTAACGCACAACATGCTAAAATACTTACAAAGTCAATCCTAACATGTTGTTTAGTCTAGGTATAATGTTTGGCACATTTAACACCATAGTTTATTATGTTAACATGCTAGTATTTTCTAAGTAGCACTAAAATTACAATTGAGGAATTGAAGAACTTGACAAATTGAAAGTTTGACCTGATGGTGGTGCTCTAAAAAACGTTAAGGGGATCACCGATGTGACAAATTGTACTGACGGGTACATAAATGTGTGTCCCAACTTTCATGGCAAAAGTTGTTGAGACATTTAACTCAAAACTACAAATATCAACCTTGTGGTGCTGCTAGAGGAAAAGTCAGGAATTATATCCTTTGGTTACCATGCATCTCTTTACAAAGTTTTGTGGCAATCCATTCAATTGTCTGGACCAAAGTGGTGGACTGATACCATCTCTAGAGCCACATCACTAGCATGGCTACAAAGGACTGACATCTGTTCGGTCTGTCTGTTGAAATCATAGAACTGTTCTCACATATACCATAGATGACACAGTGAACACCTTGTCCAAATTGAGGCTTTACACTTTAGAATTTGACAACATTTTTGTACTTTACTTATTGCTCAGATAACATCTGCAGAGCTTCAGTAAAGTACTTTAATAAATCGAATGAATAAACATTGGCATGAATCATCCTGAATCATGATGGTTTCTGGCAAGTAAACAGAAAATGTGATTCACAGAAATTATGAAAGAAGAGCTTTCTATGTCCTCACTGCTCTCGGCAACCTTTACCTCTGTCATCCTTTACAAGCCTTTTTTTATTTGGATCCTTGCTTGAAACTAGCTGTGGACAGTCCAAGGACAACTGGTGATCAGTCAATAAACTACACACGATGTGTGAGTTAGTGCTCCGGCAGCGACATACAGAAGCAGCTCCTGTGCTATCTCATCCGCACTGCTCCTGCGCCTATGGGCATGTAAAACAAGGCCACTTCTCGGGAAAACAAGACGTAATGGACGGTGTAAGTGTGCTGAGTGTGTGTGAACATGCAAATACATTAACAATACTGTGCACACTTCATTCAAGTATGGGAGTGCTGTTGTGAAAGACAGTGTGAAATTGCTTGTGAAGGTTTTTGTTTGTATGTTGACAAAATGTATAAATGTACACATGGACAGGGAAAGAAACAACACAACTAAGACAAGCATACAGAGGCATTATTTATCTATAAAGCTAATGTCACTTTTATTGACAAAATGTTGTGTCTTTAAATAAGAAAATCATTTTACTGTACTTTATTTGTATTTGAAGGATGAGAATTAAACAAAATCAACATCATGCATAAGTGTTTCCATGGTCCACAGATTTGCACAACAAAGCACACATAGCGTTATTTACATGTAAATGCACATAATACGTATTTCTTTGAACGTCATGGTGAGATTATCTTTATACAGTTTGTTCAAAGCAGAAGAAGAAACAAAGATATAAAATATGATATCTACACAGTGACCCCCCCCCCCCCTCCCCCCTCAATCTTTTGTATATACAATGTCTGACATAAAGGTTTGAGAGACGGATGATTTTTAAATTTGTAAATTTTTATTGGCAGTTTTTGTAGGCCAGGGTTTTTGTCTCTCTCTCTTCCCTTTGTGTCTTCCCCTGGTGTGAGTACCCTGATGTTTTCCACCTGTGTCTTGTTAGTGTCTTCCCCTCTGTGTATTTAGTCTGTGTCCTCCCTAATCTGTTTTCCAGTTGGTCTTGTCAAGCGTGCCAGCACTCCCAGGGTCAAGTCCCTGGAGTTCTTTGTGAAAGACTTTCTCCAGTATTTAAGTTACTGTTTAGCTTCTTTTTCCTGAGCCTTTTGCTTGCCTTTGCTTCTGATGTGATTTTTTGGTTCCTGTTTTCTTTAGTGTTTTATGACTTTGTTTTTGCCTTCCACCTAGCGCGGCAATAAACTACAGCCTATTTTTGTGTAAGCCCTGTGTCTGTGGTCTGCATTTTGAGTCCGCGTCTACGTTCTACTGTGATAGTTTCTATATTTCCTGATTTCTCAGAAAGCTTTGTTATTCTAGAGATGTACACTTGAGTGTATTTTTCTCTCCTCAATGTGCAGCAGCATATTTTCGGGCAAAAGTTTCTTTTGCCAAATCCTGCAAGACAAATATCCACAGGCATCATGAAACAATTATTGTAAGGGGCTTCTGGTGCGTGGTGACGGACTGAATCACTGGACAGCAGCATTCATTGAGATTAGCATTATCTCCGGCATTCAGTACCACGCAGAGTCAAGACCTGTATACAGACAAAAACTGAGCGCCATGGGCACAGTATGGGAGCCCAGAGCGGAGCACCGTCAAAATAAACACCCGCTGAGTTAAACACAGTAGGAAATATACAAACTCTTTCTTCAATAAAATGGAAATTCAAAGAGTCAAAATTGCTTCTTTATCGGTGACACATAACAAAGCAAAGCAGGAGAATAAATAGAAGCAAAACTTAACAAAACACGTACATAGAGATAGAATATATTACTGTCAGAGGATTTGAAAATAGAGGGGGGGGTTAAAATGACAATGATACACATTGGTGTGAGTTGATGGAGAGGGTGGAGATAATGTTTGTGAAGAAAGAAGAAAATGAGCAGTTTGCAGCTTGTGAGTCAAGTGTGGCACCCAAATTTCAATTCAACGACTCAATTCATCACAGCAACTCTATATAAAACACCTTTGTAAAATGAATTACGGCTGTAAAGCTTCCATCGCAGTCACAGTTTGTAGTTACCTTGGTAATGTTACAAAACCCAGAACTACACAGACAAATGCAAAGACAGAAAAAGCTGCTATCCAACTGGAGACCATGCCAGCACGAATCAAGCTTGAAAATGTACTGGTACAAATGTTTGGGCTGGTTAATTTTGCTCATCGCTAATGGGCATTAAAGGATAAAGCTACATATTTCTTATTGTCAAGGAATCCCATGAAAAGACTAAACCAAATATCTGTTAGCCCCTCTCTCTTTTTTTGCTTACGTAACGTTAGAATAATCAGATTATTGTAACTCTCTATTATCAGGCTGCCCCAATAAATCCCCTAAGACTCTCCAGCTGATCCAGAACGCTGCAGCACGTTTACTGACAAGAACCAGGAAAATGGATTATATTTCTCCAGTATTAGCTACGCTACACTTGCTCCCTATAAAATGCAGAATAGAATTTAAAATATTTCTCCTCACCTTCAAAGTGCTCAATGGTCAGGCACCATTATGTCTCAAAGAGCTCATAGTACCTCATCACCCTACTAGAGCACTGCGCTCTCAGAATGCAGGGTTCCTTGTGGTTCCTAGAGTCTCTAAAAGTAGAATGGGAGCCAGAGCTTTCAGCTATC
>JAVQJD010090116.1:0-33285 GCA_036023655.1 Nannoperca australis | reverse complement strand
TATAAAATGCACAATTTTTAAAACACTAAACCGTTCCACCCCGACCCCCCCCCACACCCCCCCACTGCAGTGTTTGCTTTTCTTATCTGGTAAACATTATGCATCCACCCTAAAGACCTCTATTCATCACTCATCCTGACAGCTACATAAAAGCAGTTAAAACATGAAGGATTTGAAGCGGCAAAGTGAGCAACACAAAAAGAAACGCATGTTGTAAAAGCAGGGATCATGTGTCACCTCCGTATTGTGAAATCACAACTAAGTTTTCCATCATTCTGCATGTTACTTTGTTATTGACAACATCTTATTCTTTTGGGATTTTTTCCACATAACTGAATTGGCTGACTGCTGGTGGGGGTGTTGTTGTTGTATCCAAGGAAAAGTTATTTTTAATTCCTCTAGGGGGGAGCAGGGGTGCCCTATTTATTCTGATGCAACGTGGGAGTAACCGGACAGAGATGTGTGAAACAAGATTTCTGTCCACTGTATAGAAGGATGCACACCATGTACGCTCACCACCCACACTGTCTAGGGCCTATATTCTGTATCTATCACTGCTCATCTCTTTCTCCTGCAAACACACACACACTCACACTCACACTCACACTCCTCACACACAAGCTGAGTGCTCAGTCTTTGCCTGCGTTCTCAAAATGGTGTTTATGTGTGGTACAGGCCTGTAGTTGGGCTGTTTATATCCATGGAGAAAGCTATTTGGGTAGTAGCCAGACAGTCTGCCTCTGGCTCTGTCTGCCTCTGGTCACCCAGAGAGTGTAGTGCTGCTCTCGGCAGGGTGGGGGCAGCACTGAGATCGAAGCGCTCAATGTTGGCGGGCTCCAGGTTTACCAAGTCATCCAAAGGTTTCATTTCAAAATGAGATAAGTAAATAGCGCAGTGTTTCAGAAATTATTGTTGTCATGGCACAACTTTGATGTGGCCTTGGTTGCTCTCTGACCTTTTACATTTTTGAGCAAGCATTCATCTTTAGAATCTCCAACAATAAATATTAGGAATCTTTTGTGCAGTTTGTTCTCAGTGGGGCACAAACACACTCCCACATATGCACAGTATACACATTGACAGACGAGATAAGAATAGATTAGGGAGTAAATTAATAACCATCTGCATACACACACTCTTGGAAATGTATATCTTATGTGAGACTCATTTCCAGGACTGTGATTTGTGTGTGTGTGCCAGCTTTCCAGTTTGCCAGTGTATGAGTGCACCACGGCTGTGTTTACCTCTTTACCCTCTGGGCCTTCTCCCATGCCTGCCAGCCCCAGCGTGGTGCCTCTCTCTCTCTCAGGTTCAGCGAGGCCACTTTTTCTGCTCTGCTTGCATAACCTCCCAGCCCTGACCTAGTGAACCATAGACCTCAGATTCCTAGTACGTGATTACACGTGTGAGACAAATGTGGCCTTTTCACATCTGGTTTTTAAGAAAAAAACTGTCAATCCCGGGAAGTGTGCTTGGGACTTCTATCTTTGTAGCTAGGTTGTTATATTTGATTTTTTTTGATGATATTTTTATTTTCTGAGAATCTCGCTTAACAAGAAGCACATTTTCCCTCCTGGGATTAGGATTTCAAGTCCAACAGCTACTCATGTGTCTCGCAAGTGCATATTGCTGCTGTGACAACTGAAGTTCCCTCTGGGATGAGGTACTTCTTCGCGCTTTCTAATGTATGATTACTATTTGATTAAAGCCTGGAAACTGTTTACTTAGAGTCGTGATGCTGTGCAGAAGTTGACTGATTCTGCATTCTTCTCCAAGAGCGGAGCCACTGTTTGTGGGGTTAATGGTTTTGCTGACATCAAGGAATGTCAATTGGAGACGTAATCCCTAATCCTCTCAGTCGTTCTCTCTCTCTCTCTCTCTCTGTTTCTCCCCTACTGACGAACAGTTTTGGCAGAGCTCAGCTGTAGGAGATAACTTTTCCTCTCCCTGCCAGAGAACCTAGATTCGTCTCCATTTCTGACCTTCCCTTAAAAACAATGTTCATACTTCCTGTGCGTGGCACTTTGTCTTAAATCAGCACATCCACATGTCCCCATGGCAGCTAAACCCTCCTGATTGACTATTTAAATTGTCCTCATTGTTTCAGTTCCAGTTAAGGGGACAAAAGAAGGGTAGCCAGAGAAAGGAGGGTTTGTAATTATGCCCCCACCACCACCACCACTACCCAAGAGCCCCGTTAAAAATGACAATCCTAATAGACTCTTTCAGACCTAATTATGATTTGTCTGCGGTCGGAATGAGGTGGATGAAAAGCCGATGTAATTGGGGGATTGGGCTCAAGCCCTGTTGGAGATCTGGGAGAAGGACTGAGTTGTGTTTTTTCACCATGTTTGTGTGTGTGTGTATGTGTATTCATGTGTGTATTTCTAGGAGCTGGTGGATTCGGGGTCTTTGGTATTGCAGCCACTCCCGAAGTTGGGATGCCAGTGGTCGGTGTTGGACCACTAGACCCATTTGGCAGGCTGACTCCCTTCACTCCTAAATCCTAGACAGACTTATTTGGGGGGATCTTACAGCACAACATGTGTTTCCATGTCTGGCCCTTGTTTTCTACCATTCTGCTTCTTTCTGCAGCTTTAAAAACATCTCTTTGTGTGTGTTATTGTCTTTCTCACTTTCACAGTCTGCTCCAACGCTCTTCTTCTTTTCAGTGTCTACTTCATTTCAGCAATTGTTGTATACCTCTGAGAACATTGTATAAAATGATACTATTCCCCAATCCTACACACACACACACACACACATGCACACACACACACACACACACACACACACACACACACACACACACACACACACACACTCCTCTCCATTTCTGCCCCTGGGTGCCCCTGTGGTCTGTTTGCCATTGGCCCTCTGACCCCTGTTCAGGGCAGTAAATTACAGCAATTTAGCTAATGAAGCAAATCATTAGAAGCTGATTGGGCCAGTGTGTGTGTGCCGCCTCGGTGTGTTCGTTTGGTCTAAGAGAGCACAATTGCTCTGTCTCCAAAATAAGGTCTCCGTGTGGTGTGGTGAGTGTGTGTGTGTGTGTCATTAGGTGCATGTGTGTGGTGTTTTGTATCTGTTGGTTTGTATATGTACTGCGGTCACCCAAGATTCGAGGACTCATCCACTGGTTAAAAGCCAGAAAATTGTACTTTGCTACAAAGTGGCTTTGTTGCACGGGTTCAACAACCTATAATTGTCTGCATCCTACTTCAGAGGCTGCATGCCAAGAAACCACAATATAAACACACACTGGGCATGGGTTATGAGAGCTCCTTTAACCAGACGGGGTGTGAGAATCTACCACTGGCTGAAAGGGGCAGGCCTTAGCATGTGGGTCACTATGGATTATGTAAAAGCCATATTTTTACTGTTACTGAACAGTTACTTTTTGCCCTACAGACCTCCTTTAGAAGTTAGAGAGAGCAGGGGAAACTCCAGCATTATCTGGGAATCTGCTGCCACTACAGATTTTATTTTGTCTCACGCTCTCAGAGGAGATAATTAGAATCTGGCAGAGCTGCTGTGTGAAAAGTGTGATCTAATACACAACAAGATTTATTATTACCAGGCTCTATTTTTTAGTGTTTGGAAAAGCTTTGTGTGTATGAAATTTAAACTAAGCGTTCACACTAAATATGTTGTGACACGTGGTAACCACAGTTCCCCAGGGGACCCACAGATTAAAAATGTAGCTTCATTATGCTTATTCTTTATGCCATTATCAAAAAAGCAGAATGTAATCTATCAAATCAGTATCATTTAAGAAGTTGATTTACAGCAGTTTGCTGGTGGAGAAAGAACACGCTCCAGTGTTCCCTTAAGGACTCTAACTTTCTATTTCTATTTTCTTATTTAATTCTGAAGTGTAGGCTATTTCAAGGAGAATGCTTCAGTGCTCTGGTCTGCATGGTACTGCTTAGCACCAGTTAAGCGTTGTACCATGTCCTCTCCTTTGTCATTTGGAAAGCCCAGGCTTTGTCAGGGTGTCAGGATGTATCCTCATATACACACTTTCAAACAAATGTTTAGTGTTTCCAAACCGAGCGCCATTGTCCGTGTGTGTGTGTCATATTGCACACATACGGATTACAAAAGGCTAGTTACTAAACAATTATTCAGCCCGTAGAAGCCTCATTGCAGGGTTGCATTACATTATTCACTGATGAGGCAATGCTTGAGCATATTCTCTTTTAATATAACATTTGCAAAGTTTTGCTGCAAATTACATGCTTGTGCTAACGTTTTTAATATATCTCCCTTGTCTAAGTCTATTAGAATATTTTAATTATTTTGGTGTCCTCGCTCTTGTGTTATCTCACGTAGCCACGTAATGCATTGATTGTGTAAAATCTTAGATAAGTATTCATCACCCTCCAAAATAAGAGTGCTAATTAAATAATTGGCGTGGCTAATGCTTAATTCACTCTGTGTGATTTAAGTAGCCCATATAGCGTAATGAAGACTAGTTAAACTCAGACCATTTTTCTGAAGCTTAACATTATTTTAATTGATATATAATCACACATTGCTTCCCATTAATGCCCTTTAAACATTGTGGCCCCTAAAAGGGTGATAAAAAAATGCCGTAGTTACCCGTGCTATTCAATCGATTTATGAAGGGTCCACACATTCATCAAATCCAGTATTTCCTGCTCATAAACAGGCTCTAGTCACGTTATCAATTCAGAAGCTTTCCGTACAAACAAACACACTCACGTGCAATGACGCGTTCTACTGGTCTGTTTGTGGCAAAGAAAGAGTTTTATGATGTTTCTGGATGTAGACGGGGGCATGATGTAGCAAAATGATAAAGGATTTACAACTGTGCCTCTGTATATGAGTTTACATTTCTATCCAAACATAGTGCCAGTCACTACTGCTACACTCTTCAAGCCTGCCATAGATCTTTACTCTTGCATCTGTATTACTGAACCAGCTGTTCGCACACCGATTTACAAGTGCAACATTATGAGATTTAATAACATGGCTTTGGGCTTTATGACCTTTTATGACAGCGAGTGTGTGTCTATGTTCAGCTAACTGAGGTAACATTATAGGCTATCCTCTGCCAAACACCATTTTCCCCCTTCCAGCACGTATTGAACTAGACTTCTCAGAGATGACAATGAAAGTGATTGAGTGTGACAGAAGAAGGAAAGAGGGAGAACGTCAGTTTTCTTCTCCAATCAGGGGAGAGACTGACAGTAATCCTGTTTGGAAGAGTGAAAGCGACAGATTTGGGATTACCTCAGCAGCAACTCTTTTGGTTTCTAAAGTAACTCTTTTACAGAGTTACATATTTGAGCACATGTACAGTATATATGTTAAAATTGAGAGTCTCTGTGGGCAGATGACCTGTTGCATACTCCCAGTGCTCTGGCTTTAGTTGCAGCTATCAGAATTTGTTGCATGTCATCCCCTCCCTTTCCTTCTGCAGTGGATATATTAATACAACTTGTATTGCTAGAACCACCTCTACTACTACTACTACTACTGATATTTGGCAGCTGCATTTGCAAAATATTCTAACAAGAAACAGAAACATTTACAGGACAAACACCAGAAACAAAGGTCAAGTCCAGTAGGTAAAAGGTAAATCCAAAGATGCTGATGTCCCGCGTGATTTGGAAGGTTTAGGCTGATCCAGACACAGTATTAATGCTGGGTAAAGAAAACTGTCATCACTGTGCAAATCATTTCAACATTGTATTGTGCATGTCCTTGATTTTGTGTGTGTGTGTGTGTGTGTGTGTGTGTGTGTGCGTATGTAACAATGGAGCCGCTATGTGCAGAGCAGTTTACAAAGCATCAATAGGCCACCAACTGGGATAATAACAGATGAAAAAACAGCAGCACAATCACCATTATTCACAAACGCTTGAGCAACTTCTATTTTTACATGAATATTTCACCACTTGCACATTGATGTTGATTCGTCTGTAATGTCAGAGATTAGAATGAAAAAAGACAGCTAGGTTTCTCCAAAAGAGGTGTATTGTGTTCAAATAGTGTTTTACTTTTCATTGCCTTCTTCTGATTTGTCATTTTTTCCCCTTCTCTTTCCCTCCTCCCCCGACCCACCTCTTTATTATTCATTTCCCTCTCTGTGTCCCCTTCTCCTCCTTTCCTCCACCTCTCTGCACTCAGGTTCATCAGCCCTGCCCAGCAACATGGCCTACTTTGGAAGCTCCCAGGAGGAGGAGGAGCTGGAGGAGGATGAGGAGGAGGAGGAGGAGGAGGTGAGGAACGGAGGTGGGATCCACTCTCACGGTGGGGGAAGCAGCAGCCAAGCCTCGGCCTCCTCCTCCTGCCACTCGACACCCCGCAAGGGCAAGCTCCCCGCCAGGCAGCCGCTCAACGGGCATGGTAAGGACGGGACTAGAGTAAGAAATAAGCATGCCATATTTTTATTGTATGTATTATGTAGGTTTTACCCTGACCTAGAATATAGAGTTAATCCCTTCCCTACATATTCCCATAGCTTGATGGGAAATGCAGTCATTCAGGAATAGGGGCACTTCTGTGGGAGAGACAGAATGTCTTCAATTGGTCGATTTTGCCACAGAGATCCGGCCAGTGTTTACTGTCTGAGAAGGGGATACGAAGGAGGAGTTGATGGAGGAGAGAAGGAGAGAAATAGATGAGAAGAGGTGCAGGAGTTCCATGTGTGGGAAATGAAAGTAAATTAGGAGGAGGAAAAGACAGGGAAGAGAGGTGAGTGGAGTGGAAGAAGAGGAGTGAAAGATGATGCACAAGTGGAATAACTACAGAGAAATGGAAAGATCAATTTTGGAGAAAGATTCTGAGAGAGTGAATGATGGAGAAATGCAACGGGGGAAGAGGAAAAACTTAGGCTAAACGGGAGCACAGAATGAGTCATGGGACAGAAGACAGAGTGGTAGTGCTCGTCTCTGTTTGTGTGTGAACGTAAGTCATTTTCTAAGTTTGCACTCCTCATCTGCAGAGATGAGGTAAGTCACATGGGATAGCAGAGCAACACATCAACTCTTTCCACCCCAATTAACACTTAGCTTGCTAAGCCCTAACAAGGTGTTTATGCATGCCTTGCAACAGCTGGCTGGGGCCCTCCACACACACACACACACACACACACACACACACACACACACACACACACACACACACACACACACACAAAATGCGGTGACAGCATACGTACACCCCTCGGGGCACATAGACTTTTGGATGAATACACATACACACACTTGTGCGCAACATTTAGGAATTGCATTCATGCAATTGAGCCCTTGAGAACAGGCTCACTCACAATCCCAAGAGTGATGACTATAAAAACAATTATGATGCAACAATCTTGATTTTTATCAAGTTTTGTTATCCAGAAACATAATTAATTGTAAGATAATAATATATTCTAGAAAATGCTTGAAACAAATAAATGTACTTTACAGGCAGACCAGGAAAATCTGACTTTCAGGGCTCAATCATGAAGTGATAAGATGGAGATGTTTTTGCAGTGTGTAGGGTAAAAATATGTACACATTCAATAGAATCCAAAATATTTCTCCTGTCTCATTTTTATTTATAGTGGTGCATCATGTGTTTGGTATATCCATCTATTAGTTTTGAACCTACAGTTTTTTACAGAGCAATAGAGAAACAATTTTAACCTGGAGGTCCTCCCTCTCTGGCAGACTTTGGAGACATACAATCCTTCCGGCCAGGCGTTTCCCCATAAACCAAGGGCTGGATTTCACAGTTTCTCCCTTTGGCCCTCCCTGACTCTCTCCCTCCCTCCCTCCTATAGCCTGTAGAATTGCCGCCAGAAAGGTTCAAAAGGTGAAGCTTTGCTCAGCTCTTTCTTCTGTCATCATCTCAAGTGGAATGTGGAGGAGGAGAGAAGCTGGTGGGATTAAGAGCGAAAGAAGGAGAAAGGTCCATAGATTTGCTTGCCCTGAACTCTTGGAGAACTGTGCACTTCCTTTTTGTATAGTTCACCGACGGTGTCTGCCCTCGAACACTCACATAGATACATATACTTTTCTCTCATTTTGTTCAAGAGCATCTGTAGCTGCTGTACATATGCACATATCTGTATAACGAGCACGAACAGTAGGATAGTGAAACCTGTTTGAACAAATCCAGGCTTGTTGTGTGCATGAGGACAGCTTAGTCTCCTTTCTTATCTCATGTACCAACACTGTTTGTAAAGCAGCTTGGCGCCTTCGCTGTGATATGCTAAATAAATAGATAAGAGGGAAATAGGCAGATATACTTTGCAGGGGACAATAGAGATGAGGGGGTTAAGGACACCGAAACACAGATGTTTACATACGTAGGTGTGCACATACAGTCAAGATTGGGTCATTGCCCCAGTGTTGAGACAGTGTTTTACTGTGTTGGGTATCAGGCACATACGCACACGCACACACACACACACACACACACACACACATACGCACACGCACATACACACCTCAGAACATTTTGCTGTATTAAGATATTGGTGTTAAACGTGACACTTTAATATGCTGCTTGGGCCACTCTCCAGCAGGAGCAGGGTTATATGGGCTCTTAGGAAGGAAGAGGAGGGGGGGGGGGGGAGCAGCAGTTGAGGAAAATAAGGAGAAATAGAATTAGTGAAGGAAAGAGTAACATTTTATTCTGGGAGGTAAGAGACAGGAAAGGCCCTACATTGTAGGCCATTCATCAGCGCTCCGTCTCCCTACTTCACTCTCTCGCTCGGCCCTGTGCCATGTTGACACAGCTAAATTAAACAGCTTTTATTGGGCTCAATTTCTTGCTTAGCTCACTTCTCAAAATGTCAGGATTTTTCTCTTTTTTTCCCCCTCTCTCTTCTTTTTTTGTGAGCCAGGGGCCCAAGAGACCCACAGTCGCTCACTTGTGGTGATAAGTGAATACACACACAGTACAACACACATGCACCGATGCTTAAAAATGTACACACATCGTCTAACAACACATGCTTTACTTTTATATAGTATATTGTGTACGATGTGCTGTTAATGCTCTGTGTCTTTGTGCTTTGGCCTCCTCTCATTCTTTCCGTATGGCCTGTTTTGCATGTTGATGTTAAGACGCCGTGAAACTTTAAATTGAGCCTCGTAAAAGCTGAAGAGAGAGAGCTATTGAATGTGTATGTTAATTGCCCTGCTCCTGTTCAACCCGTTTAGCATCATCCCTGGGGGTTGATGTAATCTACATCCGTTTTGAACAGGTTCATTGACATGTAGTATAAAGACGTTTTCATGCACACCTTAAATCATGCATATTTTACTGATTGGGGGCTATATGTCAGCCAGAAGCCTGTCGCTCCCAATGTTTGTGCGGCCTTTTTCACTTGGCCTTTGTGGTTTGGTGCCCGGGGTTTATAAGCCATTCTGCACTACAGGAGGGGTACTGAGACTTACAGTCCACATATTGGCATTGGCATATGTAGACGGTAGCCTGAAAAAACATATTACATATCCTATTAAGGGTATTTATGTCTTGCTACCTGACAGGAACTTTCCACTGTCTTGTTTTCTTTACAGTGGCTTGTTATTTTATTTATTTACCTGTGACCTGTTGTGCTCATTACGTGTATATATAGTATGAACTTCTAAAAAATATGTATACAATTTGTACATATACCATATATCATGCAAAGCTTTACTGCAGTCTGTTTTTTTGCTGCACTTCTAGCAGAGCCCTAAAAGGAACCCCAAGGTCTCCTCATGATCTTAATGAAGTATATGAAGACGTGTCTGTTTCATACACTGGGAATAGAGACTGAAACCAGTTAGCTGCATCAACAAACACTGATAAAGAAACAATTTTGCTACCTCATTTAGCTCAATAAAACCAGTTTGGACACACTTTTTGACTGGTACTGTATATATTTGAAATAATCTGAAATGGCACTTAGTAGAAATGGTTGTAGTTTTTCCATAGAAATTTCTTTATTTCTTTATATATATATATATATATATATATATATATATATATATACACACACACACACACACACACACACTTGTATTATATTTCCTCCTTTCCCATTTTAATTAAGAATCTCAGAAGAAAAACACCTGATTCCTCTCTTCCTTCCCTCCAGTGTTCAACAGCCATGGCAGAGCAGGGACCAGGGAGAGTCCGAGGCCCAAGGCGGGAACTCACGGCAGGGATGCGCCCGCCCCGCCACTGCCACCACCTCCTCCTCCACCTCCGCCTCTCCTGAGGGAGCGCAGTGAGCGAGCGGAGGCACGGGAGCACGCGAGGGAGCAGCAGGCCATCGCCAGCGGTCGAAGCTCAGCCAACGGTCTGCCACTGAGGAGAGCTGCTGAGGAGCTCCGCAAACAGGTACTGTATGGCCACGAGCATCCAGGAATGGAATTTCAAATGGATGCCAAAGCCATAAAATGCTAAATATCACACTGAAAGGAGAAGGGAAAGGATGAAAGCATTTCTATAGCTTCCCCAGGAGAGCGTGGAAAATGTGACAGTAGCATGAAGGGAAAGTATTCTCTTAAAGGGAAACTTCTATGGCAGGGGAATGGTTTGCATTAGCTCAGTTGTAAATGGAGATGCCGTGGAATATTCTGTATTAACAGGCTCGAGGTGCAGCATGCTTGTTTGGCTATTATGCTCATTTGAAATCCTCCACTCTCTTGGCTCTTCTTTTCATTTACCCATCTGCCACATCCTCTTTTTATCTTCCTCTCAATGATTTCTCCTAACTACTCCTGTGCCTTTCTCGTCTCCCTCCTATACTTTCTTTTTATTGCTGGTTTCTTCCTTTTCCTTGCCTTCTCCAATGCTTGTTCCTTTTACTCTCTCCTCTCCTCTCCTCTCCTCTCCTCTCCTCCATCCATTGTGTCTGGGAGAGTAATGATTGTGTTTTGGCCTGTCGTGACTGCAGCTATATTTAGTAGTGCTGGCTAGGGGCTGTGAAAGCCTGCCTCCCTCTCCGTGGCACTAAGCAGGTTTCAAGGAACCCCACAAAGTGAAAGAAGAGGAGGAGAAGGAAGAGAAGGGGTAAACGTGGCATTAATCAGAAACTGGCATTCATACGAACGTTCGATATTTAGGAGCAATTGTCTGCCGAGACACCACACTTCATTCTCTCTCAATCTATCTCCTGCTTTGGCTCCTTTTGCTTCCTCTGTCATCTTTTCTTTTTCCTCCCCTGCCTTTTCCTTCTTGTTGAATGCCAACCTCTATCCAGTGTTGTTGTTGTTGTTGTTGTAATGCGTTGCTGCTGATGCAGACTCAGGCATATGCTTCAGGTTTTTAAAGTGGCTGGGATCGTCCAGTAAAACCAACAATGAATCTCAATGAGAGTGACCGCCTGCCAAGACAAACTTCAGCCTCACTTACTCACTAGTCTTTGTTCAATGGCTCTTCCTCTACTCTTTCTTTCTCAGTTCACTGTTGGCACCCTCCGTGATTCTCTGACTTTTCTCATATGCTGTGTTTTGTTTTTCCTCCTGCGCTCTCATTACACCTTTCTCTCATTATATCTCCAGCTCTTTGTCTCTTTCACTTCATGCTCTCTCTCGCTCTCTCGCGCTCTCTCTCTCTCTCTGCCTGCTCCTCCTGTGTCAGACAGACGGATCTTGCCCTTGACAACATGGCTCCAATCATTTGGACGGATTAGTGCTTTTTTTTTTTTTCTCTCCCCCTCCTTGCGCTCCCTTCAATTAGCATGAACAGTATGTGCGTTAACCATGTGTGTTCAAGACGCGCACACATTTATACACACGGCCAACTGCGAAAATACAGGCTAAGCCATATGAAAGGTTAAGTGATTATGTAGCTGTAAAACGAACTAGGGGTTGTGTGTGTAAAACCGGAGGGTAAAGGCATTATCATAATTCAATTCACCATGATTCAGTTCTCTCTAATTTAATAGCAGCTTGTTTCAACAAAATACATACGCTTTTTTTATAAAACAATATGATTCTATCCATTTTAATTAAATAACAAAAGTGGGGATGTCAGCAAAGCAGCTGCATACAGCAGCAAGTGCAGGTGGAGTGTGCAGGGCCAAACCGATTAGCCGACTCGGCATCATTTGAAAAGGACTCCGCACTTTCTTGTTTAGTTGTTTGTCCTTTGTCCTCAGCCATCCTCAATTAACCTGACTCATACTACAATAACCGATATGAATGAAATGCTCAGTGAAGATACTGTATGTAGATCTCTCCCTGTTGGTTTATAAAAGAGTTTTGTGTGCGTTATTGGTGCCAGGCTGTAATGACCTTTCTCTAGCTGCGTAAAAGTCAACCTGCCCAGGGCCGCATCGCACCCTAATAAGACAGCAGAGGGGAAAGAAGGCTTAAGCCGGATTTATGCCTTCGCTGTCGAGGTGTTCCGGCAGTCGCACCATAAATGACTCCGGCATAGGAATTGATTTATAGTTCAGCATAAGATTTAACCCGTTGATTGTCATCAGACCGCCTGATGGATGTGTTTCACGCTATCAAGCTGTGTCATGCATTCATTATACATCCAAAGTTATAGTGTTTTTATATTATTTAATTCTCCTGGTGATAAGAGACGGGTATTGTTGAGGAAAGAACATTACTGAGCATTTCTTCAACTTTCCCCATGGTGTTGTCACTTCATCATTCTCAAGCAGCATCAGAAACATGTTGGAGGAAACACAAAATAGCCGAAGCTGACCGATTAAAGTCCATGTGGTCCTTTTGTTGCCCTGATGTGTAGTTCTGCAACATCCCGACAGAGAAGTATAAAAAATGTGCGTTGACGAACAGAATTATGCTGCATTTGTAACCTCTTCTGCGTCACCGTCCTTTTGTCAGTCAGCAGGGCTTTGCAAAGGTTAAACTTTCTCCTGTATTCTTCCATCCCCTGGCTGGCCTTCTCTCGATGTCTCGCGCTCACTTCCCCCCCCCCTTCTTCCCAGCGCTGGCTCCTGCAGATGTTGCCTGTTAAAAATCTTCTTGCTAGGCCCCAGCTGGGCTATAGCAACACATGATGTCATCTAGACCCACCTCCCTCTCCCTCCCCTTCCCCGCTCATGTGCGACCAAGCACTCCAGAGCAGTCTCAGACTGCCTGCGTGCGTGCGTGTGATTGTGCACGCGCTCAATTTTTTCCCCATTTGGCTTCACTGCCTGTCTTGTTCTGTTCATCGTCCTTCTCATACCTGTTCTAATATTCTCTGCAAGTGGCTGGTAACGGGAGTGAAATTCCACATCCTTTTTACGTATTGCATTCTTTCTTTCATTGTTCTCTCTTTATTTCTGTCTTCCTTTCTAAGTATCTAAACTAGCTCATATTTTTTTCCACATCATCACTCTCTTGCCATCCTCCTTTTCCACCAGACCAAATAATTAAAGAGAGAAAAGTGAGGGAGACTTGCCAGGCCCTCCTGAAGAGAGCCGGTCCACTGAGCCCTCCTGTGGTAGGATGCGGTTATGACAGTGTGTCTCTCAGATTTAGTGCTTTCACAGCAAACTGTGGTTGGACAAATACAGTAGCTATCTGCACAACTGCTGGTTTAGTGCAGTTACTATTTCACCATCAGTGTAACAATAACTAAACGGCCACATTGACACTTCGATGTGGCTCAGTTTCAGCCTGTGTCAGACAGGTAATTCATTCTTAAATAACAAGTATAGTCACAATAACAGTGTTCTGCTTTTTTTTGGTGAGGATTGCACATAGCGTTGCTTAATATGTGTATCGCATGGAAACAGTAGTGCTCTCTACACAGTGCTTACTGCGCAGCCAGTTCTCTCTTATAGTCTTCCTTTTCATCCATTTCCTCTCTCCTCACTCTTTCTCAACACCCCTTCTTTCCTCCCTCTCTCATTGTCACCCTGTCTTTTTCCACTGTGAGGAGGTGTGTGTGTCTGTTTGAGGGGGGGTGTGTGGTCATGATTGACGGAGGCAGGGTTAAGTTTCAGTCCCCCCTTATCTTTTAATGGCTTGGTCTTTGTGTCGCCCCCCCCCCGCCACCTGAGACGAACACAATACATGCGCACGCACGCACGCACGCACGCACACACACACACACACACACACACATACACCGAAATGTGACACAAGAGCCCTTCAAAGGCAAACCTGTCAATGGGCCGGCTGTCACCTCCCTCCTGTGGTGCCCCGACTGTGATTGATAACTCCATCTCTCCCATCCCTCCTCCTCTCTTTCTTCTGTGCTTCACTTCCAGCTGGTCTGGATAGAAAGACACACAGATACTGTAGATGGATGGCAGCAAAACATGATTACTGATGTCAATTTTTATGTTTTCTAATGACAATGTCTACCCCCACTTTACGTGGTGCGTTGTTTAGATATTGGAGAATGAAAACCTAAAAAACCAAATGCAACAGGACAAGGTAGCCCCTTTTATCTTAATACTATAGCTCCACCCATTCTGAGATTGGCTGCAAGATCTTTGCAAGACCTCTTAACAATGTATAGGGTTCTAACTCTCTCGCTCTCTCTCACACACTCACACAGACATATCTGAGAGAAGGAAAAGGGAATGAGAATCTCTTGGCAGCACTGAAAGTGGGCCATGAAAACAACATAGAGACAAGGAGGGAGAGGAATAGAGAAACGTGGATATTCTTAGAAATGCATAAAGGGGAAATATAAGTGGAAAGAAGGAGATGAAGGGGAATGAAGTGATGGAGTGAAAGAGAGTGAAATGTGAAAAACAGCTAGACAGAATCCTATACACAATTACATTTAACACAATGGAGTTTAACATGTACTGGCCCAGCTGTAAAGCTCTTTGCTCTGAGGAAGAGGGTGACCACATTTCTTCCCACAGCTGTAGCCAGTGAGCCAGCAATGGAACCAGACACCACTGTACCAAACCTCTGATCTACAGCTGGGGGCCTCAAAGACTTCACACACATTCACGTGCACATACACACTCTCTCCCGTTCTCTATCTTTCTCACACACACACACACACACACACAAGACCTCTATTCATAGCATAAAAATTAAATTATAGCGTTTAAGGAAACCCGTAGCAAATAAAGGACTGTTTTTATGTGCCCGGATGGGCTTTTATTCCATCCCAATAACCCCACCTCCTACCTCATACCGTCCAGCCATCTGCTAGCAGAAACCATGGAGCCATCCCTGCTTTCCCTCTCATGTCTACCATCTTTTTTCTTTTTCCTACCCGTTCTAAACTGTTGTTTATCTCGGGACGTAGTGGTTTTGGTTTTGGTTTGGACATATGCTTTTCTAAATCTCAGCCTTTGTGTTGACAGCAGTTTGAGCTGCAGTTTACAAAAGTGTACTGCATTTGAAAGTATAGTAATCAAGACAGTTGATTGGTTCTCTAATGAACATCGTAGGTTTCCACAAATAGCTTTGGTCTCACCAGCCAAATGTTTTACTGCAGTGCTAGCATCTGAATGTCTGGCCTCTTCATTGTGGAGTGTGGGTGCGCCCACACCCCTGCATGTGTCTTGTCATACTTTCTGATTATAGAATTTTATCTGTGTGTGGGTACATTTTGGGAATTGTTTTGCGTTTTTGATGCAATAGTATTTTTAACTTTCCTCTTTTCCAAGATACTCCCCTTTTACTTTACATGATTGATCCACAACAACGTGATACGATTTGTTATCCTCTTTATCCAATGTATGCCATCTCTCTCCCACTTTGTCTGTTGATCTCAGGTCTCTAAAGTGAACGGGCTGACGCGGGCGGGCTCGGCACAAGCTGTCGGTGGTGCCAAAAAGAGCCGCGACTTCCGACTGCCGTCCAAAACTGTGAAGAAGTACACAGCTACCGTGTCCAAGGGCCACGTCACCTACACCAAAGCCAAACAGAAAGAACTGGGCAAGAAAACCAAACTCGGCAGCAGCAACAAACACAACAGCGCCTCCTCGGCACCATCGTCAGCGAACAATCACAATCAGCACAGCCAGCCAGCAGCCAGCAATGGGCTGGCCAACTCAGGAAAAGCAGTGGCTCCAGCCCACCACAGCAATGCAAAAACCCGCAAACAGGTGCTACTATCCAATGGGCTGCACAATGTGGCTGCCGGCGCCCGCCTCAACGGCAGGCTAAACGGGCAGCGGCACAACACCCTGGCCAAGGAGGACAGGCAGAGACAGTCCCAGCAGGGCCAGGGGGAGTGTCCAGGTCGAGAGGGACTGCGTAACTCCAAGCGGCGTCTGGAGGTGGTGCTCAACTCAGTGGGGACAGGGGTTGTTGAGCAGAAAGCCAAAACCACTGGCAATGAGGCCAAGAAGGCCAAGCTTCAACCCACAACTCTGGAGACACGCAGCAGCAGCAAGAAGGTGGCCAATCAAGAGAAAGCTGCCACGCAAACCACCATCCCTACAATTTCTAATGGACATGAATCAGAATCACCTCCTTCTCCTAAACGAACTCCACCTGTTACCCCCCTCTTACCTCTTACTTCCCCTCTTCGACAAACCCCACCTACCACACCAGCAGCCAACACGGAGCCGGTGAACCAGCGACCCAAACGGGCGTCGGCTGGCAAGCTGATGTTGATTCGACAAGCACAGCAGCAGCAGAGCAGGTCTCATGGTCGGAGCACCTCCTCTTCCTCCCCCTCATCAGGCCAGAATCACCCACAGAACCCCAGTCGTGCCAGCACTACCTCAGACCCCCAGCAAACCTCTGTGTCCTCCTCCACCACCTCCTCTCTGCTAACTTCCACCAACAACCCCGGACAGCTCAAACCAGCAGCATTGCGGACCGCTGACCGCGACAAGGAGTGGGAGCATGAGAAGGATTTGGTACGCCAGAAGGAACGCGAGCAGGAGAAGGAGTGGGAGCGCCAGCGGAGCAGGCCAGAGGGCTGGGCAGTGCTGGGCGAAGTCCCCGTCTTTCGGCCAGTGCTGAGGGAGTTCCAGGACCCCCTGGTGTACTTGGATGCAGTGAGGGAACAGGCAGAGGAGGCTGGCATGTGCCGTGTGGTCCCGCCCCCAGACTGGCGACCAGAGTGCAAGCTGAGCGAGGAGATGCGTTTTGTTACACAGGTGCAGAGGGTCCACATGCTGGGCCGGCGCTGGGGCCCCAACGTGCAGCGGCTGGCCTGCATCCGCAAGCACCTCAAATCTCAGGGCATTAGCATGGATGAGCCACCTGTCATTGGTAAGTGGGCCAAACAGAAAAACACACATGTATATATGAATGTACACAAGGACAATTTGTGAACAAAACTCCTTCCTGAAATGATTGAATTAACTAAGCAGTAAGGCACAAGTTTCTTCCGGCAGACTGCCACAGAGGGTGATAATTAAACCCAGATACTCCATCCTAAATTGAGGCCTCCTGTCAGCTCTGTTCACAGCTTTTGTTGAACGTAAAGACAAGAAAGACTAGATGCAGTTTACTGTCTCAATATCCTTCTGTTTTTAAACTGTGTTTTTTATAAAGACATGAGAAAAGCAGTCAGTAAGCAAACCATTACAACTGTTGCTATTTTCCATTGGTATCAGTGGTGCTCGGAAAGCTTCAGTGGCATTCCGCTCAATTTATCTTCCCGTTTATAGATGACAGTAACATTGTGGAACAACTTGGCGACTGGCCTGACGGACCACGAGAACAATATTTCGCCAGGTGGCCCAATGACATCAGACTTTTATGAGCCTTTAAACAGCCCCAGTTTAGACAGAAACTGTATGTGTGACTTTTTAGTGTGCATACGTATGCAGCCCATGCATGCAGTACATGGTGGTTGAATTTTATTAGACTCGCGCTATTTCATGTTGTGCACGCGCTGTTGTTTTTGCATACAGCTGTATTCAGATTAGCCCAGTGTGAGTAGAGTTGGGTGTGCGGCCGTGAGCCAGAGAGACCTGGCAGCCAGTGAGCCGCAGTGGAGTGGCTTCAGCCAGCCAGGATACCCTGGTTCCAAATGACTTCCTTTACTGTGCCCAGAAGATCAGTTCTACATTAACAGAATTTGTGTCTCTGTTTGGCACTGTGATGGTTTAGATCATTTTAAAAGGTGATTGCTTGATTGGCCGTTGCAAATAAAATGAAGTGGGCTGGACGAAATGGCATGTTTAGCCAAAGGAACAGATGTTTCAAGATGGCAGGTTTCTTGATTGAACTGATTCGACTGAATACTAATTTTATTTTGAGTTAAAACGGGCAACTTCTCAAAGATGGAAATTGTGTCACCTTTTAATTTGTTGTAATTTTAGTCTACATGCGGAGTTCTAGTGACGTTTTTGTGTTTAACTACACTAAGTAGTTAACCATCTCTTTGTCCTTCTGCTCCACACAGGTGGCTGTGAAGTGGACCTGTCACGTTTTTTCCAGCTCATCAATGACATGGGTGGCATGCAGCAGGTGATGGACCTGAAGAAGTGGACCAAGCTGGCAGACCTTCTGCGCATCCCTAAGTCGGCACAGGACCGGCTGGCCAAGCTGCAGGAGGCGTACCTCCAGTACATCCTCTCCTATGACTCACTCAGCGCTGATGAGCGCCTCCGACTACAGGGCGAGGTGCTGCAGGAGAAAAAGAGCCTGGAGTCGCGCCGGGGCCCGCTTGAGGGTCACTCGGACTCCTCAGCACCTAGTGCACTGGTGCTGCCACGCTATGAGCCCAAGAATGGGCTGGTAGGTGGGATAGTGGGAGGGGCGACAGGGCACCACCGCACCAATGGAGTGTATCACCCTCTGAAGGAGCTGGAGGCTCACGTCAAAGCGGGCCGGCGCCGGCTCTTCGCTCAGGAAAAACAAGGCAAAGAGGACAGGCAGCATGGAGAGGAGGAGGAGCAGCAGCAGGAGCAGCAGCAACAACAACAACAACAACAACAACAGGAGGAGGAGGACAGGGGTGTTCTTAGTGACCAGCACAAATGTATTAACAAGGTGAGGATGAAGAAGACGTGCTTTATATGCCACACATTTGAAGCATACAGACAAACGGCATGCAAGTGTATATTATCTTTTGGTTATTCTCTTCTTTCTAAAAGAGGTTTTATGATCTTAAGTCATTAGCTACTGTTTCAGGGTCAGCTGTTCATTACCTCATTTAGCCATCTTTGAATCAGCAGTAGTGTGGCATAGAAACATCTCTGCATGTTGCCGCCTTGCTAGCCTGCCTGCCTCCTTATCGTGGTTGCTCTTGTTTTCAAATCGCACATCTAACTTTATTTAAAATATTTAACAGCAAATTTTAAGTTACAAGATGTGATATATCAGAGCCAACAGTCATATGTTTATTAGTTTTATTAGTATGTTGTATGTTATCCTTTAATCAACAAAGTGTTAATGGCATGCCTTAACTAAAATCAAAGATGACGTGAGCATTGGCTTGTTTGTATAGAAAATGTCAGACCTTTTTAGCTTGTTGACAGCGCCTGAGCAGTCTTCAAACGCCTCATTATTGCCCATCCAGATGTCTGCCATCTTACTAGTATCTGAATCAAGACTGGTGTCACACATGAGGTGTAAACAGCACACACCTTTCATAGTATCACCTCTAACATTCGAGTGTTTCTATATCACTCTGCCAGTTCTTAAGTGACAAAATATGCATCCTATCTTCAGAGGGCGCTAAGCTGTGCTTTAAATTGTCACAACACACATTGACTGAGTGAGTTTGTTTAGGGAGAATGTTACTGTGGTGTGAACTGCAAAGATGTTAATGCCTGTAAAACGTCTTAATCAGTGTTCTTGGCAACATTATCGTGCTGTTAACTGACAGAGTTTGTGGTTTAAAAAAAAAGCAAACATAAAGGCTTTGCACACCTGTTTACATTCAGCAGTGCTTGTGTCATTAGGCCTGGCCTTTTTGGGCGCAGGGGACAGCAGTTTTTGTACCTTGCACGTCTCGTGGTTTTGTTAAGTATTTCTCTGCAGCTGTGTGTGTGGTAAGGTGGTCAGTAGTCTTGCGTTTGTGTGCCTATGCACTCACACACTACATGTATTCCCACCTTCCCCAGCCTGCTGGCAGCTGTGTTGATTCTGGCTGGCTGATATGTAGGTCAGAGAAAAGGCAAGCCCCCAAAGCAGCCCTTCCCCTCACCCCTGTCCCGCCCCCATTCAAACCCCACCTTCTCCTGCTCTCTCAGTTCCTTTAATCCAGACCTCTCCCCATGGCTTCTCTCCTTCAGCCCATGCCCTTGCTTTTAGCTATTTCCCCAAATCTCCAGTCTCTCTCGCCAACCCTCTTTCTTTATTATGCCCGGTCCTCTTGCCAATGCCTCTGCCAAGCCCCCCCACCTCCAACACGTACATCAATGTAAAAGCTAGCAATTCTTTGTGTATGTGTAGAAATTCACATGTGCAAACACATACACCAGGCTTGTTTTTCACAAAAACTACACTTATTGTTGATTCACAATATTTATTTCCAAAGAGCTTGTGCACAGTTTTTGTCACACCCACAACATCTTGGAGTGAAGCAGTGATTATTTCTGGAATTAAGATAACTTGGTTCTGTGTTGGCTCTCCCTCACACTCACACTGCATAACTTCTCAACCCGTCTCGGATGTGGATCCCATTAGATTTTTTCCCCTCCCACTTCCTTTGGTAACGAAATCCCTATTGTCACCAGACTTGACCTAGTACAGTCCGTAGACCTCTAAATTATAGAAGTACTATTCAACGTAGTGACATGTGAATGGCTGTCACCATCCTGACAGGATAGGCGTGTCTAAATATGACCCATAACCTTTCTCTGCAGCTCAGATTTGTATGCATTTTTCATCACAAGTCACCCCTAATAGGAGTTTATATTTCACTTTTTCTATCAAGAGAACAAAGTGCATGTCAATGGTATAATTAACTCTAATTACACCAGGAAAGGCTTGGATAAGTGCTGCTTCTGACTCGCCCATAGAACGTCTTGGCAGTGCTTACTGGGTTACTAAAATATTGTATTATTTAACTGCATTATTTTACAACCCTGTAGCTATTAGAATAGTAGAGATTGTAATAAGGTCAGTCACTTTTTGAAGACATCTGGACACCTAAGAAGGAAAAAAAAAAAATAAGAGAGACAAATCGTCACCTTGAGGATAAGAAATTCGCACGGTCATGTTTCAGCAGGGTCTGTACATCTCCAGGCTCGGGCCCCGGCAGATTTATGGTAACCTTCAAAGCTTCTTTGTAGCAGGAGTGTCCATGGGAGACAGGGTCAAGTCCAGGGGAAATGTATCTGGGGCTTGTAGGGAGGCACAGAGGTGGAGCCTTTATAGAGAGATGTGTACAGTTGATGCATTTGTCTGTGCACATACATTCTTTTCACCATAATGCTTTCCTGCTGACTCTTGGATGTTGTGAGACAAAGGAAAACCTTCAGGTCATTGACATCCAGCAATATTTACTTGACTCATGTTTTATTTACGCTCCAATCTCTCTATCATCACTGTGTGCGGTGAAGTTTTCTTGACTCCTTTAGCATGCTGTGGCTCATAATGTTTAATGCATCTTTGTTGCAGGGGAAATCGGTGTCTCTGACTAACTTCTTCAGGATAGCCCGGAACACCATGACCATGTGCTTTAACAAGGAACCAGGAGCTGCTGACGTCGAGGTTAGCATGCTAACGTCTGTGCTGAATGTAAACTGAATTGTTTACTATAGCTTCTGGTGGCTCTTCTTAAAATGTATTGTGATAGTTAGTCGCTGCCAGATGCAACATTAGAGCTGTTGCTCAAATGTTTATGTAAACCATAGCCATAAGAAAATCATTGAAAAGGGAGATTTCTCCTAGACCTCAGCTAGCAGCATTTCTTCAGTTGGCTGGCATAATTGACTGAGGCGTACCTGAAAGCTGTACCCTGTTTCATGCGTTCTTCCACTGATCGGCTTTCCTTTCTTTGTGTTCCTGCAGCAAGAGTACTGGAGGATTGTGGAGCAGAGAGACAGCCACGTGGCGGTGCATTGTGGGAAGGTGGACACCAGTACACATGGCAGTGGTTTCCCCACAGGAAAGTCAGAGCCATTTTCAAAGTAAGCAGCACATAGACCTTTACAGCCTTACAGCACAAAGTTTGAATGGAACATTGCGCCAGTTTTGCAGGACTGTTGTCTTGACCTGTTAAACAGATGACCTCTGGTATGAATCTCAGATGGTGAATCTGGGCAGGAAAACCCAAAGAGCAACACGGTCTGCTTCCTCAAGAAGGGACCATGGAGGTCCCCTTGGGATATCTTGTCTTGGTATTCTTTGGTATCCTTAAGGGGGAAACAAATGCATGAATGACCATTTCCTCTTATCTTTTCCTCAGACATGGATGGAACCTCACTGTCCTCCCCAATAACTCTGGATCCATTCTGAGGCATCTAGGTGCTGTGCCCGGTAAGGACATGTAAAGGCAGTTGACTTTGGCATAAAGACTATAGCTGCTGATAGTTTGCTGAGATAAGCTTTAGAAAAATGCATATGGAGGAAATAAATTGGCTGCATCGCCACATATTCTGTGCAATTGTTTGTGTAATTTGCAGTTAGCAATGACCTATCCTGTTTTTTCCCCTCTCTTTAAACCCCTCTGTCTCCCCAGGGGTGACCATTCCCTGGCTTAACATTGGCATGGTCTTTTCTACCTCATGCTGGTCTCGAGACCAAAATCGCCTTCCATATATCGATTACTTACACACTGGTGCTGATTGCATTTGGTAAGTATGCACTGGGCTCTTTTCCTCATCACTGGTATAGTGTGTACACTGACAACTCTCCACCGATATTATAACATTGTAAATATTTAAACATTATGTGAAATTAGCAAGGAGAACCAATAGCAAAAAGTGCTGAGTGGCACAGTCTCCTCTCTGCGGACAGTTCAGTATGTCTCTTGTGTTCCTCGCACAGGTATTCTGTCCCTGCTGAGGAGAAGGCTAAGCTGGACAAGGTGGTCCATACACTGCTTCAGGCCAATGGCACCCCAGGACTAGAAATGTTGGAGAAGAACATCATGGTCAGTGTTTTCTGTGTGCAAACTGAAATATACTGCCATCTACTATCCCATGCTTCTTTTGTCATGTATTGATCACATGTTTAAGTAAGAAGCATTTTCAGTCATAATACATTCTAAAGCCACTTCATTACAAAAGAGACACAAACAGTTCCAGAGATGTAACCCATTTCTCTAACTTTCCTTCTCGATTTTCCAGATCTCTCCAGAGGTGCTGTGCCGTGAAGGAATCAAGGTTTACCGCACGGTCCAGAGGAGCGGCCAGTTTGTGGTCTGCTACCCCGGAGCCTTTGTCTCTAAAGTGTGCTGTGGCTACAGCGTGTCGGAGACGGTGCACTTTGCCACTCCGCACTGGATGAACCTGGGTTACCAGGCCGCAAAGGTCAGCATATGAATTTGGGCGGGCAGATTGGTACAAAGGCTGTGTCAAATGAATAATGGCACAGACTGTATGTGTATGTGGAAAACCAAATGTACATTAAGGGATGAAAATGTTTTCTATAAATATGATGTGGAAAACATCTCTGGAAGGAATATTTCACCTGTGTATGACAGATTTGACATGTTGTTTTGTTTTATTTCTGCTTTATAATGCCTCACAACACCGGCCCCCTGTGGACATTGGCAGTTAAAGCTCTGATTTATGTATAGTTGATTGAAACTGAAATGGATAAATTAACTTAGAACCTAGAGCTCAGCCGGTGTGTGGAACTTTAGGGAGTAATTGCAGCTGTAAGTTTCCCTAGTGGGTGTATTTAGACTTTTTTGTGGTCATGAGCAAGCCATAGGACCATTGCACCTCATTAAAGCAGTAATAGAAGAGAAGAAAATGTTCATTACTGTCATTATGGGTATCATAGCGATGGAAGTATGTATACCATCTTATTCATATCCACAGCAAAGATTGCTCTCAAGGGTAATATGGCATTCATACAATGTACTGCGTTGTGGTGCAGTGCCTAAAACATTTTATTCCAAATGGTGAACATTTTTTAGAAGAAGAAGAAATATTTAGTGTGTGCAGAGTCTGTGGTTACACTGAAAACATTCGTTCTTGCACACGGAAGGATATTATCAGCATTTTTGGAGCATATCTGTATTTACTCTTACTTCACTTAAGTAAAATATCTGTATTTGGATGTGCGGAAACCTCTGGAGAAAGGAAACTAAACTGGTTGAATAAATGACTGATGCTGGGGAGGAAATAGTGGTCTTTTTTGATTTTGAGACATAAACAAATTAAACAAAACAACACACCAAAAAAGCAGTTTTATTATAGATTTTAATGATGTTCTGTACCGAATTTGTGTACAGGACCTGAAATGTCGTCGTATAGCCAAACCCTTCTCCATGGAGAAGCTACTGTACCAGATCGCCACAGCCGAATCCAAGAGGGACAATGGCCTCCTACTCACCACCATCTCCGCCCTACTCAAAGACCTCAGGTAGGATGCAGCAGTGGTCCTTCCATTCACACACACACAGACATGCATATATATAGAATATATATGCAAAAAAGAGCACAATACGTTTACTATTCTAAATTTCTGAATTTTATTTGCAAGTGAAAACTTGTTTCTGTTGCATTTAAGCAATCAAAGTTTGCATTAAGATTCATACAGTATTTTCTATCACTTTGTGTGTTATTTGATCTCAACTAATCTTCTACTCTGCAAATACTGTTTGTTTTTGTCAGATGATGTTCCCCTGTCCATATTTTCCCAGAGCAATGAATAACATCCAAATGAATGCACCACGATACAGTTGCACAGCTACACGATCGCAGCAGTGGTTTTGTGGCTTTAACTTAACGAGCATTGGTTCTTGTCCAACAGGAACATAGAGATGCGCCAACGGCAGGAACTTTACACGGCAGGTTTGCTCTCCTCTGCTCGCTACGGCACCCATGACAGCAGCCTGGGGCCTGGTGAGGGACGCAAGAAGCCCCGCGGGAA
This sequence comes from Nannoperca australis, assembly GCA_036023655.1. Classification (NCBI taxonomy): domain Eukaryota; kingdom Metazoa; phylum Chordata; class Actinopteri; order Centrarchiformes; family Percichthyidae; genus Nannoperca; species Nannoperca australis. The sequence goes on along the minus strand of JAVQJD010090116.1, from coordinate 8,425 downwards.
ATGGCTGGCGCTGGAGTCCTCAGAGAGACGCTGCCAGATCTGTCAGCATCTCTGCTACCTGTCTATGGTGAGAGCAGAGGGCACAGGAGTTTAACAAACTACATCAATTATAAGTTGTGAAGATTTAAGTGCTAGTTTGTCAACCAAGGATGTCCTTCAAGCAAGTTTGAAGTCTTAAATATTTATTCATGAAATCATCAATCACGCAAGAGTTTTTTCAGTTTGTGGGTATTATTTTACATTATGCCCTGCAAATACATACAGCTTATATACTGCACTTACTACCACCTATACATAACATTCCTATTTATTTGCACACAACAAGACGACATTTTCTTGTGCTTTTTATGGCTCAACATTTCCAAAGTATATGAACCAAATGATACAGTTTTATAACAATGTTCTCAAATTGAACGCTATAATGTTGTAATATGCAAATGTACTAACTTGCCAGTGGCATAATACAGTAGGAGTGGAAGACATCTAAATGATTCATCAGATTTCCCATCTCAGTAATAAGAGAGTTCTGGGTTGAGTGTCTGGTTTCTACAGTAATGTCTCGGTTTCTGTCTGTGCAGGTGGTTCAGGAGACTGACAACGTGGTCTTCTGTCTGGAGTGTGCCCTGCGCTATGTGGAAAAGCACAAGTCCTGCAGAGGCCTTAAGATGATGTACCGATACGATGAGGTGAGCGGCCGCTGTTTGTTTCTGCTGCGGCTCAGTTCTCTCTCCGTCCAGATGGGGGAGACATCGGCTAGGTTGACGCTGCTGCAGGAAAAAGATTATTCAGCATGTCTTGTCATGTGCTGTGTTTTCGTCTGTCAGTGCTGTAATTCATACTGTGTGTGTGAATAAGTCGATGACGAACAAAATGATGAGAGAAAACTAGTAGACCTCTTTTAATGTCCATTTTTAATGGTTCCGTTTTTGATTCATATTTTTCTGCTCTTCCAATCAGGAGCAAATCAACAGTTTGGTGAACCAGGTGTGTGGCCGGGCCATGTTAAAGAACGGAGGTGGTGGTGTTGGTGGAGTTGTCGTCAATGGAGGAGGAGGAGGAGGAGGAGGAGGAGGGGACCCCTGCCACGGCTTAAGCCCAGCCAAAGCGTCACCGGCGAAGCGAGGCCCCCGGAAGCGTGCCACTGTGGAGGTGTCCCTGGCACGCCTGTCCTCCAGCCACATACCCAAGGCCGCTGCTGTGTCCTGAGGGGGGCGCCTCGACATCACCGCCTGGTGCGCTGTTCCCACGTCCTGCTCCGACCCTCCCCGAGCCCTCCCGAACTCCCCGGTTTTAGTTTTTTTTTTTTTTTTTTTTTTTTACATAAAGCAGGATCACTATCAATCCCTCCTCCAACACCCAATATTTAAGTGATTGTTTTTAAGCTTTGAAAATCCCCTCACCTGACCTCAGTCCCTCCTCCCAAAAATATTCACCCTCCACCTTTAGTATGACAGGCTTGTTTATGAAAAAGAAAAGGAAAAAAACAAAAGCAAGATGTCTTTTTTGCACTAGTGTGAAAGAAGAATTTGTTTTTATTCTGGATGGTTTTAGACCCCCCCACCCGTTCCTCCTGAAGTCGTCCTTTACAGCATTACAAGCATTAAGTGTAACGTTCACAAGAAGACTTGATGGGTCCTGTTATACCCTTTACCTCCATCCCCCATCCTGCCCTAAATGAAATGGGTTACATTTGTTACCTTCTTCTTGCATCATTCTTTCCTGCCCTCATCCTCTGCCCTGAGACTGAACCCCCCCATCCCTTCTCATCATGCGTCACTCAACTGTGAACATAGGACAAATGAAAAGGCGGCCTTTTTTGTTTCCCCCCAGTTTGTTTTAAATGGAAATGACATCAAGTAGTTACCCAAAGTTTCTCTCTGTCCTTGGTTTGAGGAAGAGGAGTCCTTTTTTATTGATTTTATTCTTTCTCGATGCAGCTTCTGCATTTCTTTTTTTAAAGGGGGAGTTGGGGAAGCGAGGTAAAAACTTGAAAGACAGACGATGTTGGTTAATTGTTGGTTGGCTATGTTTTTTCAAGTTCTATTTTGAATTTTAGCTTTGTTTTTTGCTAGGTTTTTTTTTGCAAGAAGTCTTCTGTGTATTCTTTTTTTTGTCATTGTGGATGTTTCTGTTTGTTGGTGGATGTGAGAGGGGGCAGAGCTACAGCTGCTTTGACCTGTGAAAGGTCACCGCTCACCTCATTTCCTGGTAGTATGGAGGGATCCTTCCTTCGCTAGCAAGTGAAAATGGTGCCTGATACTTAGCGAGGAGATCCATTTTATTGGTGCTGTTGGTTATAATTACTGTATAACAACACAAATTAAAAATCTGGGGGTTTGCGCCTGCTATCGGCTAACAGCTAGCTCACGTGCCCCCACCCCACAGGGCAGAAAGGCTTTCAGGCTTTTCTCGTTCTAGATGTGCAATCGTGTTAACATTCCATTCTTCCAGTCCTCTTGTTTCATCTGTACCAGTAAACATTAATTATTATATTATAATTATTATTATTTTGTGTTTTTTACTTTTGTTGATCTGATGTGTTATCTCAAGTAGAGCCACTAGTCAAAGAGTGTGAAATGTGAAATATCAAATCCGACTTTTGTTTTTTGTTTTTTAATCGTCCTTTGTTTTTTGGCTTTTGCATTTTTTCCCTTTTCCAGATATATTAAGAGTGATTTTTTTTTTTTTTTTTGAGAGAAAGGAAAAAGTCCAACACAAACAAACATCAACTTTTTTTGTACATAATCCTGTAAATTTCTTTAAATACTTGAGCCTTTTCTGGGGTTAAGGAAGAAAGAAAGGAAGAAATAAAGAAGAGAAAAAGTTCCAGAGGAGAGTGGTTGATGAAGAAAAAGCCTTACATTTCCCTTTCTTCATCCATGTGAGTTTGATGCTTACAGGGTTGCTCTGGTAAACGTGTATAAAAATTTTAAGTGCTGCTTATATCACTAAGAAAGAAGATATTGAGTAGCCGATGACTGCCCCCAACCTAGTTTTGTTTGTTTAGCTTTACTTTTTTAAAGAAAAGGGAAAAAAAAGATATGTTCACAAAAAAATGGGTTTTTACATTTTCATTACTGAAAACAAAAATGTAGTAGCTACTCATGTTGCACTGAGCTTGCCAGTGGTGACTGTCAAGTAAAAATCCTATAATCCAGTTTGTTGGTTGTCGTCCCTCGCAGAAGACTGAACTGTTTTAGGACTATTTAATGAAATACCAAGTCGGGTGTTTTCAACATAATAAAAAGTGGTTGTCAAGTTTTTATGGCCTTACAATATATTTTATTCTGACGGGATTTTTTGGTTTTGTTGTTTCAGTTCTCGCTTTTTGTTTGTTTCTTCCATTTTCTACAGTATAAACTACTTGCTCACGGTGGGGTCTCTGGTGACTTAATTTATTAGTGCCGCATCTCGGCCTTTCCCTCCACTCGGAAAGAGAGTCTCATGTTGGTTATATTGACAGTTTTTTACTTTTGCAGTTTGTACTTAAGGTTTAATAAAAACTTACCGACAATTCACTGTCATTTCTTTCCAACCTGCTTGTGTCTCTTTTGTGTGCGGACGTTTGACATGACTGCAAGAAGAAATGGTTATAACCGCTTCATAATGTAGATTTAAAGTTCTTATCCGATAGTCGTAAGTAGTAGTAGTAAATAACGGGCCCTTTCACCCAAATTACAAAACCATTTTCTCATGTACCTCAAGTGGTATCTACCCTGAAGAGTCTAATAGAGTCTATTGGCAAACTATTGACAGTTGATTTGTCTTTTTGTCATTTTATGGCAAAAATGCCAGAAATCTGAATATTTGATATCAATCAATCAATATATTGTAAACGGTCTTTACTGGGACTACTTATTTGTTAGAACATTGTTCCAGTTAAAGCTGTTGACAGCGAGGCCTGTGGATTGTCTAGCGTAATCGTGATGTTTTTGGAAAGCGACATTACGGTTAGATATTTTCATTTTCTTTAGTGCTGTGAGCACCGTGAACAAGTTGCATCTGATGAAATTGCAAGCACCTTCATTGTATCGGGGTGTATTGTAACCCTAGATGCATCTCAAAACCTGGACAATTAAAAGCCAAACTATCTTCATTGCTAGATAGATACCACATGAGGTAGGTGAGGAAAAAATAAACAAGGTTTATGGCGTTGGTGTAACAATACAAATACAAAGGCCCGTAACGTGGCACTGTTGAGTTCCGTAGTAAGCAGCAACAGATGTGGGATATGTCGGAAGTGCTCTTATCTTCATTTGACACAAAGCTTGTCCCTCTATTCACACGCCACACATTGTGCATGTAGTTCTATATAACCTTAATTAAAGTGCACTGGAGTGACTGTCACACATCGACTGCTATTTACTCTTCACAAAGAACACATCCACTCTCAGCCTTAAATTAGTAAATGTCATTTACTCTCGGCAGAACACTATTGCTTTTTCTTATTTTTCAGTAAAAAAAAGACCCCATTTAACTGTAGTAATGCATACATGGTAAAATATTACTCCCCAAGAGGAAAGTCCTGCATTTCAAAGTCCTTTTCCCCTCCTGCAGAACACTATCCATCTATCCGTTCTCTGCGTGTGTCAGCTTTCCGTTTGTAAAGAGACTGCAAATCGAGAGTGAGCGCACAGGGACTGTTAACATGCTCAAACACTAAATGCTGCTCACATTTCATTCTTTCACTTGCTCCTAAAATGCTTAGATGAAAATTAAACAATGCTGCGGGAGAAACATTTATTACCAACAAGTCAGAAATTGTAGGCAGGGGAAAATAAAGGAAGGATTAATGCTGTCACATTACACAAATGTCAACATTTCAGTACAAAAAAAAATCTGATACAGTTTAAACCTTCTGTGTGTTGTCCAGTGCATAACACACCATCCAAACAGGGATTTGGTCCACGCTCAAAAGGAGAAGTTCACCCAAATATTATTGGTTAAAGGAATGGCAATGGGTAACTCTCCTGTGTGTGTGTGTGTGTGTGTGTGTGTGTGTTAAATCATCGATATCCTGATATCTGAACTCCACCAGTCTGTCAGCTATACAGTACTATGTGGTATATAACCCACTGCCAGGTGACTGCCAGTTATTACGCAATGTTTATCAAAGCCAATGGAACAAAACTATAATCCAATTGGTAGTTTACATTTAAAATATTGCAGAAATGTGCTCAAGGACCAATTAAAGCAATGCAACGAGCTTTGGGGGTTCAGCTTATCCATAAAGTCATGAAAATTCACCCATGTGGCCCCTGCAGATCATTTGTGAAGTGATCTGTTATAGTAAAGGATTAAATCACCCAAATTATGAAAAAGAAAATCTAGTCACACTAGGCTTTGTTAGCCCAGGTTTTGAGGTATCAAAGAAACAGTTCCTGTGACAGAGGTGTGTGAATTGTGTCATTTTTCAACACTTTAAATGTGGAAAACGACAATTCTTTTAACTCTATTGCATTGTGGGAGGAGCAGAAATGTCTGACAATGGATATGTAAATAAAACCAAAGCTGCATGGCAAGATACTACTAGAGGTGACAACATACAGTGATTTCATTTATGTAGCCTGCAGTAAATAAAAAATAAAAAATGTCATAAACCTGTTTGTCAGCACAGAGAATGCTGAAGTGTTGCATGGAGCATGAACACAAAGAACCGCAGGGGGACACATGGAGGATTTTAGTGTATGCTTCTTTATGTCCCCATCACTTATTAGTAACAGGTCTCTCCTGGTCTCAGCATGCACAAACAGAAGAAACATAATATTTTAGCATTTTCTACATAAAGTCAAACTATTTATGTGCATGTTAAGCCATTCAATGCTATAATGCTAAAGGGAACTCAAACTTATTTTACAGGGTTCAATTAGATTTGAAACCTCACATCAGTGGATTTTTAAGGCAAGGTCATGTGGCAGTTAGTGCAACCTCAGTGTATTTTCTTTCACCTTTTTTCTTTCGTATGAAAGGAATTTGAGAAGGAAGCCAATATTTTTGTACATGCGAGTCTGACTTCTCAGCTCGGTGTGTTTTGTGTTTAAATCCAGTCCATCTCTCCTCAAACCTTTGGCCTGCTCTCCTCACAGTCTTTGCTGGTCTGCTCCTCTTGGTCCACCAACGCTGTATCGGGGTGCACCTCCTCTTCATCCAGTGTCACCACCACAGGGGGCCTCCTCCTCCTTCCTCCTCCTCCCCCAGGTCCTCCAACGCCTCCGCCTCCTCCTTGCTCAGTCTCCTCCTCCTCCTCGTCTTCATCATCCTCCCCGGCCTCTGTGTCCTGGCTGGCTGAGTCGGTGCAGGTGGATGAAAGGGAAGAAAGCTTGTGGCGTAGCTCAGCCTGGGTGGGAACCTGGAGACTGATCTCTGTGGTGAAGGACTCAACGTCTGGACCTGGGAGATAGAGGAGTCACTTGTATAACTTCAGACTTTATTTTAAAATGATACATACCAGGAAAGGTCGGGAGGGTGCAGTGGTACCATCAAATCAATTGCTAACAACCATTGGTTAGGGGTACTATTATATATTATTGTTAATGACTTATTTGCTATCTTGGACCAACAGCTGCAAATTAAAGGAGGGCGCTGCTCTAGTTGTTAGAATTACTTCGTACGTTTTGTTTTAACTTGCAAGGATATGGCCAAGCTCTGTTGCCCACAGACATAAAATGTAGCAGAGATTTACTTGCATCAAATTATTTTTAGACAAAGACGAGCTGTCAGTTAGATGCTGTAGCTTGTTCACCGTGACAAGAATGTTTCCAAGCAGATATGGACAGATGGTGTTGGTGCATTGTTCTTGTCAGTCATTTGAGTCACTTCTTCAGCAAACTCTTTGATATTTATTAGTAGAATTTAGTATATTTAGTTTAGGTAGACCTATTTTCTTTGTGTGTGTGTTTATGGCCACCTACCTGTGCCAGGTGAGGCAGCACTGTTGTCCTCCCCCCCAGAGTGCAGAAACACATCCAGGGCTTCGTGATCAGACATGTCCATCAGATCCATCTGCTCCAGCATGTCCACGTTCACCTCCATGGACGACATGCTTCCTATTGGCCCTGGACACAACACGGCACAGCAAGATATTAGCCTCGCACAATGTTAAAGCATTCAGAGTGCAGCGGCAAGGGGCTGAGTCCAGGAAGAGAGCTTTGAGCTTATTTTTCATTCCAGATTTTGGCCAAGCAGAAGCAAATGGGAGCACATTCAAGCTGGATGGCGGTTGAAATGGGTAAGCTTGTGTACACAGAACAGTTTGTTTACCTCGTGATCCAAAGCATACTGCACATAATGGATTGGCAGGTGTCACTGTATGTAGGAAGCTGTATGTGAAGGTGCAACAAGCAACATCTACAATATCATTAAAGAATAAGTTGTGTCCTTGTTTTGTGCAAAAAATGCATCCGTTAATTCAGCTGAAGGTAACATGAGGCTTCAACTGTCTGAAATAGTCAAATTTAGGGGCATCTTCCAAAGATAAAGTCATTTTTGAACAAAATAACCTCTTTGTGTTTTCCTCCAGTGTTTCCTTGCTGAACTGCTACTAACACAAGAAGGGACTTCCATACTAATACTAGACTTTTGCACAGAACGAGGACTATGAACTTTGTCCCCCATCACTTACATTGATACTGCTTAACGATATCTCTATCGATGTACAGATGGGCACGTGAGTATTGTTTTAAGACAGACCTGAAACACTTCACAGATCCCAGAGGCTCAGAAGCAAAGAGCCTCCTGAAAGAGAATTAAAATGTACATATCCACTTTTTACCAGTTGCAGTTGGGATCAACCTTAAGCAGTCAATAATGCCAATCCTCATGATCCGCTGGTATGTCTAAATTTCAGGGCCGGGTAAAACACATTCAAATGAAATTCATGTACATTGGAGTGAAAGATTGACCTGACCATATGATGTGATGAACCCAGCACAAGTCCACTGAGGGTACATTAAGTAAGATTGGAAAGTGGATTCCATTTAGAATCAACACCATAATGAACGCCACACAGACATATTCAACATAATGGTAAGTGTGGCTGAAATGTGATCTGTATTGTCAACAAAAGTCTTCTGACATGCAATGAAGCAACAGTCTCTTATTTTGTGTTGATGTTCTATATGAACATGAATGTGGCTGAACCAACATTAAAACGGGCAAACTAGCTTGTTGTTTAATAAGCACTCCTCTTAAACACCAGCTAACGTGCTAACTACTGCAGTCCTGGATTCACCACCTTGCAGGGGCACAAACGGCCCTCCTGTTCACTGTCATGATGCGCTGCATGCGTCACAAACAGCCAGTCAGTGCACTGTGGGGATGGAGGGCATGGAGGGAGGGCATGGACGGGGGGGCGGGGGGGGGGGGGGGGCGTTTTGGGCCAAAAGAGGACAAAGTGTGTTGTTTGGCCGGGCACACCCATGAGAAA
>JAVQJD010090114.1:0-49293 GCA_036023655.1 Nannoperca australis | reverse complement strand
GCGACACTTGAAAGGCCGAAGAATGGTAGGGGTGAGCGTCAGGGAGCTGAAAACTTTTGCTAGGTGTGGGAGAGCACAGATGCATGTACAGTACACAAACCATTCTCATTGTGGAGTAGGATAATAAAGGGGCAGGGGAAAAGAGTGGAAGGAGGATGGGGGGGGGGCATGTGAGGCAACAAAAGGCACGGGAGGGGAGCAAGGAGGGGTGGGTGTGTGAGACAGACAGGGAAGAAAACAAAAAAAGAGATGAAGAGTGAGTCGCTGCAGCAGAGCTCCTCACCCACAAAGGAACCCCATGCAGCCTCAGCCACCGAGCCAGAACCACTGCAGCTGCGACTGCTGAGAGTTAGGGGCGTGTGTGTGAGTGCGCAAGTTTGCAACCAAGTTAAAGTGTGTGTGTGTGTGTGTGTGTGTGTGTGTGTTTATTTGGAATTGCTGCTTTGAAACCTTGACCACATATGAGACTGAGGTCTGAGTGGCAGTGGCAGTGCAGAAGTGGGTTAGAGAGAGAGAGGGGATGAGAGAGACCTGAGAAAGAGAGAGAGAGAGAGAGAGAGAGAGAGAGAGAGAGAGAGGGAGAGAGGGAGGGAGTAAAAGAGCAAGACATCGAAAGTGCCAGAGAGACAGAGAATAAGAGACTAAAAGACTGAGAAAAACAAAGATTAAACAAAGAGGAGATGAGGTCAAAAGGAGGAGGGAAAGGAGGAGGGAAAGGAGGAGGGAAAGAGTGAAATATGGACATGGTGGAGGGCAGGAGGGAGGGAGTGAGTGAGGCAAGTCATGATGGAGACAAAGAGTAATAAAGGGTGGGGGAGCACATGGAGAAAAGGAGGAGAGCAGAGTTAGGAGATGTAAAGTGAAAGAAATAGATGGAGTAGCTGTGAGTAGGGGAAAAGGATAGGAGAGTTGGATTAATGAAATAAATGCAGAGGAGGCCTCTGGAGAAAAAAGAGGAGACAGGAAAAGAAGAGAGGCAGGAGGAGAGAGATAGAAAGAGGCGGCTGAGGGGGGAAGAGGCAGAGGAAGAGATTAATAGTTTTGTAGATCTGCTCCTGTGTTGGTACCTCAAGAGTAATGCCTTTTTTTCCTCAATCCTTTCTTCCATCCTCCTAGATTCTCTTTTAAAAGGGCTTTTGAAAAAGGCGCAGTCGCACACACATGTACACAGATGCACACACAATGAATATCTGCTGTGATTCATGTAAGCTGTCTCCATTCCAGTGAGCATTTGCCAGCTCACTAATAGGGGAAATTCTTTAATACTGTGCCACTGTGGATTTCAAAGCGACGTGCTCGTGTGTGCAGGTGAACCTGCGTGTGTGCTTGCATGCTTGTAACTGCGTGGTCATGCAAGCAAAACGCTAAATAGTCCCATCTGCAAGAGTTTCTAGAGAGGAACTTTGATCTTGGTGCTTATGATTAATTACTTCAGTACCGTATCTGTCAGTGCCACTGAGGCTCCTTTCAGCTCAATATCCACCATGTTCAACATCAGCGTGTTCAAAGCTTATACTGGAACCCATTGTCTGGGGTTTGCCTCCTTGTGTAAAAAAACAGAAAGCCGTAATTTACGACTTTATTGTAAAATCTGCAATGATTAAACAAGCCTCCTGCTGTAATTTACCCTGGCAAGACTTTCAGTACCACCCACCACGCGTAGACAAAAAGCCTCCATCAAATTATGTTAATGATGGTGTAAAACATTTATGGCTTATAGTTCTTAGAGCTGCAAACTCTGCATTTCTATTCCTCTGACTTTGGGGCTTCACCTGCAGTAGCACTGTGTTCCTTCGGACGAAGTTGAGCGCTGGCGTCATTAATATTTAGCTCTGGAATGCTAATGATCTCTCTGAATCATATCATCACGCCACAACCTCCAATTAACCTCTCCAGAACTTTATCGTTCTCCCGCGCCCCCCTCCCCCCCACCGTTTCTCTTCCCCTCCCGTCTCTTACTCTCTCACTGACTTTCTGTGTTTCTTTCTGTTCACTGTGTCTTTTCTCCTCACTCTCAGTCTCTCTCTGGGACTCTGCCTTTGCCTCCCTCACCTCTTTTTCATCTCTAACTCTCTTTGGCACATTTTGCCTCTCAAAGAATGTATGCTGAGACAGTTTTCCCTCTCTTGTGTTTGTGTGTGTGTGTGTATGTGATCTGAATGCGTGTGTGTGTGTGTGTGTGTGTGTGCGTCCTGGGTCTGTGCTGTCCAAACCTGAAAGACAGCTCCTGCCTTTCAGAGTTCATCTGGTCTCCTGAGAGGTCCTCCATTTCTCCTTGGTACATTTTTAATAAAGCTAATCTGAGATTGGTGGATGAACCTCATCACCTGCCTGTCACTATTTCACTTTTCACACTCTATACAATACACTTTCTGTGTGAGAGGCAAAGGGGGAGAGGGAGAGCTCTCTCTGGAGTGGATGTGGTTCAATAAAGAGAGTTTTTTTCTAATTCTGTGTCCTCATAAAGTTGACAACAGGTATGTGTAACCTGCCTTATGTGTGCACATGAATGTCCTCTTTCCCTCACGTCTCCTGTAGTAATGCTGTGGTCATCTTATCTCAGCTGTTTAAAACTTTTTTGATGAAGTAGCAGATATGTGATTTGGTTTACAGTACAGTGATTCTGTAATGTGTTTGTATATAAAGGGTATGCACGCACACTCTAAGAATGTCTAATGAGGGTCTAACAGTGGGAAATAAAGATGCAATGTCTTGTTAGCTGTCATAGCCTAATGTTACTAGGGTCAGAAAGTGACATGGCATTACATGGTGGGATGACATAACTGGTATGGATGGAGTAGGGTGTCGAGGAAGGATGTATTAGGTTATGTATTATAAACTCAAACGGGCTGCATAGAGCAACCAGTTTTCTCCGAATGGGCAACAAATGACCCTGTAGGAAAAGTGAAACTATTTTCAATAAAGGCCAAATAAATGTATTGTCCTCTGAGCTCTCTGTGTTTTGTCTGACTATTCTAAAGGCTAATTAGCCGACAGCCTGTGTTGTCTAATTAAGCTTAACCATAGGCCCATGTTGTAGAGTTAAATGTGGTGTCTAGTCACAGCATGATTTGGTAGTAAGGGTAGAACAGCGTAGCATATTTTTGACATGATATGGTATGGCATGATATGGTATGGTATTGTATTTCTAATTAGACTATGATCTTGTAAAATGGTGTGTAAAAGTGTATTAGGATCTCATATTTTGGTATCTGATTACAGTATTATTTGGTATAATAGTCTCAAAGTATAATTTGAGTCTTATACAGCATTATATGCTGGTTATATAATTTAGAATTACATCATAAATTAGGTGTATGGTATCTAATTAGAGTAACTGTGTTTGCTTACTGTCAAAAAAATAAAATGAAAAATGAAAAAAATAGTTTTTGGCAAATTTGATACAAAGTATGGCATGTTACGTCTTATTAGTGTACCGTAAAATAAGTGCGACCCAGTATTTTACCATGATTAAACCATGGTAAAATACTCTATTGTGTTTTTATCTTGGAGCCAATTTGTAAAGCAAAACCAAAAGTCGGGCAATTTTGACTTACACACTTACAAGTAAATGCATTTGCCTTATGTCTGGTGTTTTAATGAAGGTGCATCAAAAAATGCATGCATTGCTTTTCTCTATTGGGAAGTATTGAACTATTGAACAAGGCAAGTATAAACCAAATATGGACAACCAAAGGGTCCCCATGACTTCTCTTGAGCCACTAAACAGCACACTACCTTGCTCCCCAGAGCAAAATTAAATATTCTAAGAGCAACAACCCCCCCACCCCCTGACCCCCCAAACCCCTGCAAATATTTGTACTGCCTTTTATGCACTTACTCCTGTCTTGCTAATGTATTGCAGTACATACTCCTGTTCTCTTCTGCATCTCTCTCCTTCATTTTTCTCTCTCCCTCTCTTTTGTAGCAGTGATTGTGATGAATTGAGTCATCTTAAGTGTTTCCTCTCTTTGTGCATCCCAGGAGGATTTCAATCCCCCTATATTTTCCCTTGCCCCCACCACCACCACCACCCTCCTTCCACTGAATCCCCTCACTTTCAGTGCACTCATCTCCCCACCCTTTACCTTATTGCAGTTGTTCTCTCCCTCCCTGTTTATCCCTGCCTTTCTCTCCATCTCTCCATCTCTGCCTCCATTCCTTTCCTTTATTCTAAAAGCATTACTTAAATCACAATCATGCACACAGACCCCTCCACCACCACCACCCCCCTGCAGTAAATAGATAAATTGCAGAATGGAGAATGAATGGGTAATAATAGTTGCAAGCTATGAATTGTACTGCATATCAAATGAAAGCCAAGGCAGTCTGCGAGGATGCTTTTCATGCGTGCACGAAGGCACACAGGGCTGCACACAGACACACACACACATATGCGCAAACAATTCCTACTTCTACAGCACTGCAGTCCTTCGCCAAGGTCATGACCTCCAGTTGTTCTGCATCATAACAACAAGCTTTGGAAACACTCAAGTCATCTACGGGGAGAAAATCAGGGCAGAGTTTGAATCACCTGCTGAGAGACTGTATGGTGCCATGTGCCATCAATGAAATGGTGTCACTGCCACTGATGCATGATGATTCAGTAATATATCACACTAGAAGCATTTCTTGATGGCTCTTTTGACTTCATGAGGACTAATAGTTGGAGTCATCAGACTAGTTAGGACTAGATTTCTATCACTATCACTGTGTTCTGAGTTAGTCACATCTCTATGAGAAGTTAAGTTAAACTGTTAAACCACATTTTTATGTAAATCATATGACAAATATTTCCTTAATACATCACAGGCCCCGAGGAACTAATACCTCCCTATCAAAACATTCCCATCACGCTGTCTAAACACATAAATGCTCCAGCCGTGTTTTTGAAATGTTTTGGAAAACTAGCAGTTGCCAAGAGATCAGACCTTAGACACGTATGGAAAATAACACATTCTCTGAGTCCTCTGTAGAGAGCAGCCAGTCACAGCCGTAGCCCTTTTATAACATTTTTGTCACACCCTTGCCTAGTGGGGTTTCGCTTAATAGAGGAGAGAACATCCTTATGAAATTTATCTGCAGTACAGCAGTTGGCGGTAGATTCCTTTGATTTGCCAATCAAGATGGTGACTTTTGAACGACTGCCACTGTACGGCAGAGACAGCCAGCCACAGGGCTGTCAGTGTTCAAAGCCAAGGGCCCTCTCAGTTTAACAGTCTCAGTGTGTCGCTACTCCCACATTTCAAGAGATGGCACATCAAGGGGCTATATACACAAACTTGATCACACGCACCAAACAGGATACACCTTAACACAGAGGCAACATATGCACAGTCACAAATACTGTACATACTCCTGTGGATGCACACAAGCACACTCACAAACACAAACCGATGCTATAATGCAGCTTTCTGGGCTGGATGTGTTGGCAGATGACACTGTTTAACACTGTCTCATCTGCTTTCTGCTTTGCCAGAACTGCTTTGGGACACAGCTAGAAAGAGAGAGAGAGAGAGAGAGAGAGAGAGAGAGAGAGAGAGAGAGAGAGAGAGAAAGAAAAACAGGGTGAATACCTCGTGGCAGCACACCAGGGCTGGAAGGAAGTGAGCAGGGAAGGTAAAGAACAACAAAGTGTTGGTGTGCACGAGAGGTGGCTGCAAAAACAGCAGAAAAGAAGTGGAAGTTGAGAAAAAAGATAACAAAGAAAGTGAGACAGAAATTGAGATAAAAAAGAGAAAGGCATAATTAGGGTGATATATAATGTAAAAAGTGGAAGCAGATGTCGCAGCACCTCTCAAGTAAGCAGGTGTTGATGACTGTGAATCCCTGCCATTTCAACTGTTCAAACAAGGAGGTGTCATCACCAACACTATTTTTAAAAACAAGGAAAAACAGGGTTGTAGCTGAATAAAGAGAAGAAGGGAAAATGGAGTAAAGAGAGACCAAGGGTCATAGAAACATTTAACCATCATTATTGTAAATGTTATTTAATGTTTCCTGTGTTCATGTGGACATATTTTGTTAATAGCTGAGATCTGTTTCAACACAGTGTTCATATTTCTTGGGAATGCAGCTTTCCCGAGGAATTCGCCTGTTCAACTACCTCAGTCTGTCAACAAGGAAAACGGTGTGCAAAATCTGTGGCTTGTATTTTAGCATGTATTTAACTATTTATAATGATATATTGTTCAATAAAATGCAATATACTGTAATATAATGTATATACGATATTGCAATTAAGTGTACACAGTTAATGAATGGCCATGTTCATGTGGTTGGGAAGGATCACTTGGAACATTCGCGAATTAGCTGCAACCACTAACAGATTCACCAGCTACTTTTAGTAACCATGGATACAGCAAAATAAAGGTGTTATTTCTAGATCTACAGTCATTTGATAAAAAAAAACTTAATTAACTGCATGACATTGTGTGGTGAATTAGAGTATTTGTTTTATAATAAAAAAAAAAGTATTTATTAAATAAATTGGACACTGAATTAACTGACTAATGGAAACAGAATCACCATGAATGAAGTATCACATTCAGTGCAGATTTACTGTACTTTGGAACATAACATAGCACATTAAATAGGATTAAAAACAGATATGCCCTCAGTCTGGATTTAAAAGTAGCATGTTAGGGCTAAGATGTAAGTCTAAGATCTTTTGAAAGTTTGTATCAACAAAGTTTGTGTCGCTTAGTAACTAAATGCTAATCAACCATGTTCTGTTTGAACTCCAGGAATAATTACACAGCTAGTTTCAGATGACCTTCAAGGATACGTATTGTATAATGGATTCATAGTAGTAAACTGCTCGGTATTTGTTCATTTTGACTATTTCTTTTGGGTTATTTTTTACAGGGGAGTGCCCAAGTGCCAAGAGCTTACTGATACTGAAGCTGATCTCTGTGCTCCACTGGATGATGGAGGCTGACGGTGTTTTTTTCAGAGCCTATGAGGTTGAACTCTTGAGATATAAATTTGTTAGATTTTCCTCCCAACAACAAAACAATAGGATTTTACTTTAAAATCCTCAAAATGCCCTTGTAAGGTCAAAGCACACACTGAATAATAAATGACTTATAGAAATAGGAGGCTATTCCTGTCTATGTTTATCTATGATGGAAAGGAAATGAGAGGAGATGTGCAAAAACAAGGGAAGCAAGAAAGACTCATGAGGACAGAGCAGCGCAGTTAAAGGAGTAAATATAACAAGAAGATAAAAGTGACTGAATAAAGGCTTTACAGATTTCAGATGCTCAAAGTATATTTTTCTTATTGTACCACGCATGTTGTTAATTTTTAATTAATCAGAAACAAACTAAACTAAACAAAAATACAGAAAAAAGCAAGAGACGTCTTTGACAGTGTAACACTGTAAAAGCTACAGGAGTCAGAAATGTTTTAAGTCTAAAGATAACAGTCTGTCTGACAACAGGTAACCTTTACTTTCCAATGTCAGCCTACCATTGGGGAACCATGTTTACATTAAGATTGTTGTTGTTATTTACCTTGTTGGTGGAATCCAACATTCAAAACCTAAATACACAAAATGTCAGAAGAAAAAGTGCCGGATCAGAAACAGAGGGGCTCGGCAAGAAGAAGAAAGTCTATGAGGCTAAACCAAGCTCACGGGGATTCGTTTTTAGTATGGATGAAACCAACAGGCATTTATGTGTTTTGTTCTGGTTTTGTATTCTGTTCTTCATGTGCCAACAGTGCTGGCAGTCATTAAAGGAGCTGTGCTGTGCCTGTCTGAGAAAATATTGATGCATAGTCCTCCAAGTAGGATGAAGAAAACCACTGAATTTATCCTTGATACCTTGTTTTATGGTTTCATCTTCACCCATTATCTCTTAAAATGAATTGATTGGGCTCACTTAGGTTTATTAATACTCTAAAACTATAGATATTTTAACACGGCTGCAATTGCTCTTACACGGCACTCAGATTCTGTATTTTGTATTAGAGTAATAACAGGCTTGAAAAGAAGGATTAAGATGTCCAACTGTTTAACAGTGATGTAACTCCAATGTAAGGAGAACATGCTGGAATATTCTATTCCACACTGAATGAAAAGAGGAGAAGATTAGCAGATGAAGAAAAATGGCTGACTATAACCTATGACAGTTTTGTTCCTTTGGAAGATATTTAAGGAGGATTGCTTTGATAAATTAAATTCAGTTGGGGTTTAAACAATTAAGAGTGTTTGGATTAGGCCCACTGCCTACTTGACACAAAATCCAACCCTATTACAATGTCAGAATTAGATGGTTCTCCAAAACCTGTATTACGTTCAATGGCAACAATAGTTTAGGTCTGTTGCAACATTTTGAAAATGTTTTCTTGTTACAATATCTGCAACAGAACACTAAAGGTTCCTCAACAATTGTTGTTATGACATAAATCATTGTTCAGGGCAGGTTAGGATATGCTATAACACATGGTTATGGTTAGGGAAAGATTGTGGTTACGGTTACTAAAAGTCTTTCATTTTATTATTTATTTTTTTCATTTTCTCAGTGAAATCTCAAAAACAACCAAACACATTGCCATGATATTTGGTTCTGACCTTCATACCCCCTCAGGATGTATTGCAAAGACTTTGACATTTTCATCGCAATCATCACGTCAAACATTTTATTTGTCAAAAACTGTCAAAACAGTCTCATCAGCCTCAGCTGTAGTTTGTGTTCAGTGCTAATTACCAAATGCGTTGCAAACTAAAATGTTGTGCAAGCTGCTAGCATGCCTGTGGACTCTCAGACTTGTTTCTGCTGTAGCTGCTAATGCTCTATCAGATTCTATTTTAAGCTACAGTGCAACATAATTGTGATTGGCCCTGATGCACACATTTGTTTGTTAAAAAATGTAAAGTTGCAGTCTCAGATGAAGAAAAATATTTTGCCTCTATTCTTCTTGTTAAATTGTATTCACAAATTCTCCAAACAAGCACATGGCATTACAATAAAATGAATTCACCATCCAGTCTTAGAACTACTACAAGTTATAATTTAATGCAAGTCCCCTAAAGACAACAAAAACAAAAAATTAAGCAAAGCGCTTTGAGTGCAATAATGGGCACAAAAGCCTGTTCTGTTTTTGGTTGTTTGTTATGGTCCAACCATCCAGTGTTTTGATCTCTCGGATTCCCTCACTTCAAGGCCAATCGAGTGCATAGTGTTACATTAAACGAGGAGGCAGCAGCATACCTCTGTGAATGGTTTTTATAGCTGACATCCAGGAAATGGTGGCTCTAGAACCTCGCGTATCTTCACGCTTACACACACTTACACACACACACACACACTCACACACATTCATCTGCACACTTGGACCGACACTTGGGGCTGACATTTCAAACTGTCAGGGAGAATGTTGTCAAACTGTGCATTGTCATGGGACATGACTGTGTGTGGCTGTGTTTTTGCAAGTGTGTGTGTGTGAGCTTGCGCATGTGTTTTGTAGGAGTGTGTGTGTGTGTTAAGTGAATATAATGCTTGCTTTCAATTGCCTGGGGCAAATTTATATAATAATGCTGATTTATTTCTTTATATAGATATATCTTTCCTACACACACATACACACACACACACACACACACACACACACACACACACACACACACACACACACTATTCCTATGGATTACACGCCGACACAGACACACAGACTCCTTCCACTGACTGCCCCCATTACTACACACACACACACACACACACGCACACACACCCTCCTCCCCTCTCCTCTAAACACACACTTATCGAATTAAATGAAGTCAGCGTTTTGCGGCCAGTCGGTTGCAGGGAAATAAAACACCATGTCATTTAGTGCTGATGGGATGGAGCCTCTATAAATAGTCATTTCCTGCTTGGCTTTAATTAAGTGGCGCTACTGTCAGCTGTCACAGAACACAATTATCAAGCAGACCCATTTAGCAAACTAACCCCTTCGCTGTGTCTCTGTCGGTTTATCCCTCTGTCAGTCTGTCACTCTGCTCTGTGTGCTGTCTGCTTTAATGCACATCTTTCTATCCCCATTATCCCCATTTCATTGCTTCTGTGTGTTTCTGTCTTCTTGCGTTGGTCAGTCTGAGGCTAAGAGTGTTTATCTTGTTTTATTTTGTCTTTGTGTTCTCCTCTCCAACAAGCCTTTACTCTGGTTCTGTTTGCTTTGCCCACTGCTCCTTCTTCCTTGTCTTTCTCTTCTAATCTGCTGAAAGTTTTCTTCTCTGACAAGAGAAGAAAACTTTCTCAGAGAAAAAAATCTTTCTCCCTCTGTATTTGCATCTGCCCTGCACTCCATCTTTTTAAGGTGATTTTTTTTTTCAGGTTCACATGTAGCTGAATTTTCCCTCACAAAACTCCTTGTATGTGTTTTTGTGTGTGTGATGTCATGTGTGTGCATTTGACCGTGAGACTTTGCGGGTGTGTGTGCTAACATCGCTGCTGTGTTTACTTAAAGGTCTGCTGCAGTTCTGATTGGAGCTACCCTCTCTGTCTCCATCTGAAAGCTCTGAAGCATGTTATTCCCCTGGTACAGAAAGTTAGAGAGAAAGAAGGAGCGAGGGGAAGGACGGAGGGAAAGAGCAAGACACAAAGAGGAAGAGAGACGTGTGTGTGTGCATGTGTGAAGGGGGGATGCAGGGGTAAAGAAGACATGGAGAGACAAAGAGAGCAAGGCTGGGAGATGGAGATTGCGGGAGAGTAAGATAGAGAGAGGCAGAGAGAAGGACACTGCAAGGACAGTGCAGAGGAAAGAGAGGGCAGCAGGAGGAGCGAAATGCACTCAGGGATATACAACAGGGAGAAACACACACGCATGCACACACACTGACGAATTCCGTATACATATCTCCAGCCACACATAACCGCCCACATGGCTGAATTTATGCCGGGTTTCACACATATCGATAGACAATCAGTCTTTATCACAAACATTCCCGGGACACACGAGCTCTCATTTCCTGACACCAAAACACAATTAATCTTTCACGCACACACACTTGCACTGAAAACACAGACACAAAGGAATGCACAAAAAATTCAGTATAAGGCACAAACACGTATTCATATGTATATGTAGGTGTGTATACAGTATTTTTTTTTTTACACACAATGTTAGGGTTTCACACACATACGCATACAGAACATTCAGGGGAGGTAAAGTCTAAAGTAAACCATGGTTTGTCACAAATGGAGCATCGGCGGCTTTTTCACCCTGGAAGTGTGCAAAGGGACTAGCAACAACAGTTTCTCCCAGAGAGGAAGGACATCAGATAAACACACACACACACACACACAAATGATCATGCACACTCAGACATAAGTACAAAATTGTACAACATCTTTCAACTTAAGATGGTTTTCATCCCTGTGTCTACGTGTACGCACACATTCTCTCTCCCCCTCACACACACACACACACACACACACACACACACACAGACAGACAGACAGACAGACAGACATACACACACACACACACTAAGATGAGAAAGTCCAATTATCAGCTGGCATTCCTCTCTCAGGGTAATTTAATGCATTGGGTGAGAGCTTCTCATTTATGTTTGGTAATTACACTCTCTCTGCTTTACACTCCCTTTAATAAGCTCCAACTTCACTGCATAAACCGTTAGATTACATACACACTCACACATGCAGACACACACACCCACCTCCGCATGCAGATGAACATTTAAAGGCGTACTGTCTGAAAATTCCACTTGCCGACCTCGCCTCACATTATCATTCATTACTTTATTGCACTTGTTTTGGTGCTTGGCTGTTTTTCCTCTCTATAATTCATTTCTTCATCTGAATTTTCATCAGGGATTATGTTTTGCGTTATGGAAATGCCTATGATTACTATTCATTATGTGGTTTCATGATTCTTTTAAATTTATGTGAGCATTTGTGTTTGTGTGTGAGCGTTATCTATATGTGTGTGTGTATGTGGAAGCTCGTTAATTCAAAAATCTTAAACAGACACAAAAGTTGTGTGTGCATGAGTGTGTGTGTGTGTGTGTGTGTGTGTCAGTGTGCGCTTGCATATTTCTTCAACTTGAGAAGTCGTGACTCTCCATCAGTGACAGAGAGGCAGAGTGTGTGCTGAGACTGTCGATGGAGCATCTGAGAGACCAAATTATAGCTGTGTCATCTGCTTCAGTTCCCGTTTGAGAAACCCACTGCATAATCATCCAACTCTTCCCAGTTTCTGATGAAAATATATACATAAAATTTGAGCTCAAGTGACTTGGTTTCTAAATAATAATACATCATAAAAACAGATAAAAGAAAATCAGATTACATTAAACAATAATGGTTCCAACAACAGGCACCTTGCTATTTGCTCAGGGAAACAATGTTGTTTAATTATTTTTTTAAAGGACAATAGAATGCTTTTGACATATTGACTGTGTTCAACGTTTCCCTTGAAATACTCCAAAACACAGCTCAGCATATTGGCAGTTTTGAGATATTTCATTATAATTTCTTGTTTTACTGCTCTTTACTTCCCTAGCTCAGAGGCCACCACCATTCAAAAATAATAATCCTGGAATGCCATTTGCAAAAAAATTGATCACATGTTCTTAATGGAGAACTTTTCTCTCATTTACACAGAGACCTGAGTAAGTCTCAGGTATCCACTTGCCGAATATTTCTTCAAACACATGTTTTGACAAAAGTGTCAACAACTCCAGAATCATCTTATGCCTCTGGCAAATTGGGTCACAGCTCACTAACTGGCTATTTTCAGGTTTACACTGCAGCATCAGAATAGCCAGTAAATGAGAAATGACTGACTCCTATCTGTGTTTGTAAAATATATTACTCTCTCTCTAACTGTGGCTTCCACTTTCAGAAGGCTGCTGTCTGTAAAGAATGTAAGTAAAGACACCAGTCCAAGTTAGAATTTTTTAATGATTTTTTTAGATCATAATTTTTTGATAGCATTCCTTTGAAGTAGTCTTCTTTACATTTTGAGCCCATTTGTCCCTGTCTATTTCAGTATGTAGCAAGAGCATTTGTGTAGTATTGATAAGTTTGATAAGCATATTAATGCTTTTAGGATGTGTTACCATAAAAGTAGCTGTTAGCAGGTCTAACTCAGATTGGTATGTTCATTTTAATGATTTATCCAAATGTGCCAGCTAGTTTACAGGATCAGTTAAATAAAGACACTTGGTAAGTGAGTGAAAGCGCTTTACAGATTGGTCTGATGCACCCGTTCACACACCAATGGCGATGGAGCTGCCATGCTTAGGGTTCAGTGTCTTTCCCAAGGACACTACGACATGTGAACACAACTGCCAACCCTCGGATAATAGAACCACCCCTGATTCACAGAACCATCCTTCCTCCAACAAGATTTCAGAGGAGAGTGAAAATAGGTGAGATTCAAATGTAATGTGAAATTGCAAATGCAGTTAAATGCAACATGGCAATTTTAATCAACATGAATGAATGAACAGCGTTGAAATCAAAGATGAAATCACCATATAGAGAAAGAAAAGGCTCTGAGAAAAACTACTCCATGCACACAATCAGGATTGCTGCAATCCGTCATCATAAGCCATGTTGTCTTAAATTCACACTTGTTCATAAGTAGCACTTCTCTATCAGCACACGTCTAATATTTCTAGTGCTCAGATGCCTTTATTCCACCTCTTGCTGGAGGTATATACAGATTTTGAAAATCACTTTATTGGTAGTTTTGCAAGATATAGCCAATTTCAATTGGTTAATTATATAACTGATTATATAATTAATGAGGTGTGAAAAGAAATGCAGTTCAGAGCTCTTCTACACAAATCAGATTGGCATCTCAAATGGTTCTCAGTTGTTATATCTGAGAGACAGATTTTTTTTCAGCACATATTTTAAAAAAGGGATGGCAAGGGACAATGAAACATAACCTAAGATGCCATCAATTGACAATGTCCCAGTGCCCTATTACCATACTGCATGTACTATTGTCTGCTAAAGTTATAAATACAGTATGTCTGCTGGAGACAGAGAGCTGACTTTCATGCAAATCCTCTCTTCACTTGTACTGCCTCAGTCTGGTTTAGCCTACTTTTGATTCACAAAATGATCCCGTTTTTATGCTTTATCAAGCAAAATGTTTAGCTGAAATGTTGTAGATACACGCTACACTAAACTGACTTTGCATCTCGTATAATTGGTTTTCATATTGTTCGGCGCTGAAATAAAGTGAAATATGGAAGGAAGTCACATGTTAAGCTAACTGCTTCTCAGTTAATATGAAATCCACAAAAATGTTTAAGAAGGGGGGCAAACTGGGAAATGGGATTAACGTTAACAGTGTCCAAAATACTATAAAGGAAAGTTCAAACAAGGGCATACATATTAAATGGACTGATACAGAGTACATTTACATGTTTAACAAATGCAGTGTATGTTTTTTCTAAAGACAGCTATAGACCACAGATCCTCACTCACTCACACTCAGTTTCTACATACAAGTCCTCTACATCCGTTCATTTATTCAAATAATTATTCCTCTAGATTGCCCATTCACACAATATGTCCAATACTCTATTCAAGCATGCGCCCCATCCAATGTAATCCATCCATGCTTGGCCATAACAGCTTGTAATGTCCTTCTGCTAGAGCTAATTATAGGCTTTTAATACTGGAAGTAAAAGGCAACCTATTTTAGCTTCTTTACAATGTGCCAGCATAAACACAAACGCACACAAAGACACACACACACACCTATCCATTAGTATTTGGCACTCAGTGACGCAGGTGCAAAGGGAATCACCTGACTCGATTTGAATAATGCAATACTTTACCTCCCACCAATCTAGCCTTGGCTTTATGCGCCTCTCCGTCCTTCCTCCCTCCAACGCTCTTTCCTCTCATCTGTAATCGCTATAGTTATCTTTGACATTTAATGCTCTCTGTTTTCCAAAGTATTTCATGTTTTCTCTGTATATTAACTTACCTGCCTCCCTCACTATATGCACATACATATGCACACTCACGTAACCTACCTTGGATTCAACCTTGGCTTCTTTTCATGGAAACCCAATCCTTTAATTTATAAATGTTTATTAATCATTGATAGGTTATTCATGAACATGTCAAAATGAAGTTGAAGGTATGAAATGTAACTCTATTAATGTGATGCCTGCCAAAAACCTGCATGGAAGTGCAAATGGACTCATACACACGTCTACACATGCAGGTCCTCTGCACACATATCCACACACACAGACACACGACCACTTGTGTGCACAGTGTCTAAACGTGTGCTCCTGTGGGAGAAGGTGGCTAATTCTGTCTAATAGCATGGCTACCCTTCATCTTTCCACTGGGATCCTGAAATTCAATTACCACCAGTTTATACCTCTCGCTCCTCTGCTACATATTGCCACTAGCACTGACAAACTAATGGAGCATCTTATTACAGTATTTCTAACTGCAGTGGGTGCAGTCTTTTCATAAATAAGCATAAGAAAGTGCTGATTTTTATAACTCTGTACATAAATGTTTTTTCTGCCGCATGTTTATTGCTGTCTGAAGTGATTTAAATGAATTTGTAATGCAAGAGAATAAAAAACTGTTCATGGGAAGGACTTTGACTGGAAACACAATTCAGCCATGTTCAGGTAGACATGGTTGAGTGGAGTGCTGTTCAGCTGAAAAATGCATACAGACAGGTACCGTGCAGAAGTGGAACTTATTAGTTCCAACTGTGGGCTGTGCTGTTTCACTTCTCCAGTCTGACTTCAGGTTTCTCTCTCTCTCTTTCTGCCTCCCCTTTCTCCTGGGAATTGTAACTTTATAAATATCAAACACACACACACACACACACACACACACACACACACAGACACACCTGTAGCACCATACTGATGAACTGCAATGCACAAACAAGTGAGCTGGCTTCCTCTTGACTGTTTGCAGTTTAGCCAGAGACCGAGTGCCCTTTCAAGTACTGAGTCTCCACTCTGAAAACTTTCAAAGGTCTGCATGAAGAGCGATGTACTTACAAGTGTCTGAGTGTGACACAGGGTGTGCCAAAGTGCTAAATAATACTCCTCCTATTCAATTTAAATTCAGTTAAAGAATAAAAATAAACACTTGCAGACAGGCCCCGTGATCGTGTCATTTGAAATCTGTCAACACCTGATAATGAAGAGCCAAAACTGTAATGGCAGTGACAGTTTAAAATAGCTGTCCAACTGTCATGCACACAGTTTGTAATTCTTCAAATCCAGTCTCCAGCTGGGTGTTATATTGCAATCAAATGACACAGGCAATAAGATACATAAAACAATACCATACAATAATAGTCTTTACCTTATGGTAAACAACGGTTATGTTTGCTCATCATCTCGCATTGCTTTACAGAAATCCCACCTAGATCTGTAACTACTGAGCAGTGAAATAAAACATCATGATGACTTTCACAATAGAGCAAGAAACAACCTACATGGCCAAGATGATCCACCATCCTTAAAACCTCCAAGAAGACCAGGAACTGGAGCACTCTGAGTCCAAGGGCCAGGGGCATAAAACTCCAGGTGCACACAAAGATAGAAATATGCATATGTATTCTTTCCATCAGGTTTATAAAGCCACACGTGCGCCTGGTTGTGTTTTGTAAATCTCAGTTGTAAAAATTCTACAGCCAATAATTCTTCAATAATTTTTCTCTGGTGTGGTTTGGACCAACATTGCCACCATGCTGCTAGCATGGATACATCTTCTGTATAAAAAACATTACATACTGTATGTAAACTTATCTTGGCTCTGAGCTGGTTCTTACTTCAGAATTTGTTATTTTCTTGCATCATTCTTCGTCTATAATACATATTTCTTGATTTTTATGAACTTACCAGTATATAAATGCTTGAACAACATTAACCATTTCACCTGCTTTTTGCCTCCTCACATTGCTTGCAAACAGTTGGAAAATTGCTTCCCGAAATTGTGCAGAAACACATTGCCCACACAGTAAAACTGCAACTGAGTGAAAATACAAAGCATTAGAAATACCCGTTTTTCCCCATGAAATAAACTGGCAAAGTAATTCCAACTGAAAGCCATTGCCCATACTATTGATTAAACCCATTTGAACCTTAAATGAAAAGGCAAATGGGGATAAAAAAAAAAAAAACATGCACTCACTGCAAAACACTGTGCAGTGAGTATGTGACAATCTGTATGTCTTAACAGCCATAAGGGAGGTAATGAATGTGAAAAGTTATTGTGCACATTAGTTATAGGTGGTTAGATGGAAAGTATTTGTATTTGTA
This sequence comes from Nannoperca australis, assembly GCA_036023655.1. Classification (NCBI taxonomy): domain Eukaryota; kingdom Metazoa; phylum Chordata; class Actinopteri; order Centrarchiformes; family Percichthyidae; genus Nannoperca; species Nannoperca australis. The sequence goes on along the minus strand of JAVQJD010090114.1, from coordinate 31,994 downwards.
TGTATAAATTGCCTTCTTTTTTTGGTCACTGAATGCATTCAGTGTTTCATATTGCTGGATAGACAAAAACAAATAAGCAGCTATGTAAAACCATTGTGTTAATTATGTGTTATCTTTTAAACGTCACTGTGCAGTATATGAGTAAATCTACCTCAACAGCAAAAATAGGCCATTTTTGAAAGCATAAATATGTGAAATACAGTCAGTCCTTGTGTATGAATTACATTTTAACTGTCCGAGCACAATAGTAATTGAACCTTTATTTCCTAGATCAGAATAAATTGAACATACTGAGTTCATTTAGAGTGTATTCCACTGCAGGGCACCCAGGTGCTCCATTTTACTTCCTGCAGAGCCATAATTACAAACACAGAGGCAATTGAATCCATGCAGGGAGGTATGCTTGTGTGTGCGCGTGTGTATGTATGTATGTGTGTATTTTTTACTTCACATCTTTGTGTGTTTCGTTGTTTCATTTTAATTTCACTAAATCCATGAGTGAGTGAGAAAGAGAGGCAGGCAGTGAAGTAGCAGGTGAGTGATGGTAATACTATATTTTCAAAGGCAGAAATAATAAAGGTGAGGGAAATTTGATTCTCATAAGGATTAAGAATCTTATCTTGTAAGATTCTGAATCAATACACACATTTCAGAAATTGATTCTTATACTCCAATAACGTTAAGGTTTCTCTTCATTAAATTTACATTGATGACAGCACAGAAAAGTCAGAACTCTGCGGAGCTTGACATCGTGCTGTGGGTGCACAAAGCAGTCAAACATACCTGCTGCCTATAATGCTATATATATAAGAGGTAAAATATCAGCCTGATCTTCAATGAAGGCAATTGTTTGGACTCATTTTGGATCTAAAAATCTCCCAGGGAATTTGGAGCTTTACATAATTCATAAAATATGCAGATTTTATGGTGCGCTATTGTCAGGTTTTCAGTGCACTAATGCAGAAAGGATTTGTTCATGTTTTTGGTCTGCTGAAATATAAAATGTAACTGGCAGTTAAACTAAATGGTCTTGATCAATGTTTTTGTCTAAGTATTTATAAATGTGTTTATAAATATCTACAAAAAGATATTGAAGTATTTTTTTAGGGTAAGGTACCTGCAGTTACTGCAGAAACAAGTTGTAAACACAACACTGTCATATTATCATCTTCTTAAGGTGATGTGGTAAAAACAACAAGTCAACCCCAAAAATTTCTGATCTGACACCCCTATCGGCAGGACGACTTAACTTCAAACCACAGTTAATAAATCAGTTTTATTACATGACAACGCTATGGTTAAGGTTTAGGCACAAAAACCTCTTGATTAGGTTCACAAAAACATTATGGTTTGGGTTAAAATGATTAATTTACTATGGACTTTTGTTAGTTTGTCATAGTGACATTAATAAACACTTATTAGGTTAATGTTAAGAAAAGATCATGATGCCAAATAATAAAACAATGCTGATAGTCAGTTGGAAACAGGAAACCGATAGTGGTCTCCCATGTGATGTTGATCTATCCATCTATATGGAAATGTTCAAGAACTCTGAAACTAACTTGTCAGTCTGATGATGCAGGTTATTAAGTTTTATATCATCTTGTCACTATGAGTGACTCCTTTGACATTTCAAGGCATCATTGTTAACATAAAAATATTGATTAGAGCAGCCTTAGGTGAATAATGCATGTGAGTAATACAACACTGAGACAAATGGAAACATTTTTTTCACACAAAAACAGCCTTTGCACAGATCACATCAGCTTTATCAAGACCTGAATTTTAATCAAATTATAATTCCAGGAATTAAATTAAAATAGACTCCTAAATTTCTTAAGATTCCTGCATTCAAGAAATATTGTCATCAAAGTAATCAAAGATGGATTAGGAATTCACTTCCTAGCCAACTATGGACTGAACGCTGGATCACAGGAAAAGTGAGTGAAGCTGTTCTCACAGAATCATTGTCTGTTACTTCAAATAATTTTTTTGTCTTTGTCTCTGCAGCTGAGAAAGGTGTGCGTGCCCTGACAGTTTAGCTGTGTGTGCACAGGACCTTGGAGAGAGGGATGGCAATGGAGGCGGTGTGAGGGAGACAGAGGAGCAGTCTGTATGAGAGAAAGAACAAAGGTCAATCCTTTTCATAGAAGCCAGTCCTGTGGTAGCATGCCAAGATAGTCAAGTGGTTAAATCCTCAGCCTCTGGATCCATACATGGACCTCTACTGTCCAAGCACTGAGAGTCCTCCCTGATGCCCCCACCTGTCTTTTCCAACCATCAGAACAAGTGATATATGCTGTATTACAGGTAAGGGCACTGCTTACTAAAACAGGCCATTAAAATGTGTCCCCTTGGAGAAAACTCAATGTAGGTGCCTTATATTAACATGGTGTTCCTTATTAGCAGTATGACACTGCTGCTGAAGCAGTGTTGAATAAGCCGGACTATTGCTTGGAATTTAAAGTTAAGTCTTAAGCCTCAGCGTGACACAACAAATGCGTAGTCACAGCGGCTAGTTGCCTTGAACCTTATCTAAACGCTTCTGTTCAGTGTGCAATCAGGAAAGAGATTTCTACAACACATTTAAGTGTCTCACTCTTTTTAGAGTCCTTGAGACAGTGTAAAGGAGTGTGTTATCTCCTGCAGAGCAAAAGGGGGAAATGCTTCTCACTACACTCGTTCTCACCTACCTGCCCTGTTTAGATAAGTGTGTGTTTGTGTGTGTGTGTGTGTGTGTGTGTGTGTGTAATATGTGCAGGCATGTCTATCTGACTTTCAACGTATTTAAAGATTGAAAATTAGTTGTTGCTTTGAGAAATGTCTCCAAGGGTGAATGTGCAAGTGGGCAGGCGCACACACAAGATAATTCAGTCTTCTACAGCAGGAAAAGTGTCATAACAAATTAAATTCACCAGAGGCAGAAACTCCTGGGCTCAATTTCAACTCAATCCTGAATCCATGAAGGAATATGTAAATATATGCGCCACACAGAAATATTACAATGCTACACTGCTCCATCTAGTTGCAAAATATACTCACATCCAGCATCAAACTGCTTTTAACACAGCAACCCAATTAGTGTGTGATTCAAATAATTTACCACCACTTCTGTAATGTTAAGTTTCCCATACCATCCAGAACATTTTACTGACTAATTCAGCTGTCACAGAGGGCTTTTTGTACTTGTTTGCTGCGCAACTTCTGTACTTTGAACATTATTACACAAGCAGATGATGCTGGACATAAATCCTGGAAATGCGCAGGTGGAATAATCTTCACAATGGCTACCGCATGCTGCTTTGTTGTCAGCTGGATGTCTAAACATATATATGTCTGATGAAATACACAATTAAAAGAAGTTCTCGTGAATAGAAAGAAAGGTTTCAAAGGTAAGCTTGTTAATTGGGCAGTAGCACTGCATGTTCAATATGACACTTTTGGCTCTGTAAATCTGTAAAACTGTAAATGTTTCTCTTTAGTAGCATTGTTGGTTTTTGAATGCATTAAGCATAATTCCAATGAAGTGTTAAATCATTGCCATATCATGTTTTCCTAATGACATGAAAAGCTGTCCTCGCTCCCATCTCCATTAATGGAGCAGGCGTGCTTAGATAAAACGTGACAGCGTTCACAATGCTGGAATGATAAATCTCCGTGAAGGTGGGGAGTCACGCTGACGCCACACACCCAGTACAACTGATTAAGTTCACACTCAATCAGGCACACGTGCACACATACAGACACACACACACACACACATGCAGAGCACATGTTCAAGAAACACATGTGCTAGTAAATTAAACTATACTGTAGAAACACACGTACACACCTACATCAACAAGCATAAATCCTTTCCAATTTCCATGTGTCCTTGTGTTGCGCTCACTGCCTCTGCCCACATTTTCAATCTACTAGCTGTGTGCTGTAAATTGTCAGTTAATTATTCATTGTTAATTGGCAATTAAGCACTAAGATAACACTTGCTGTTTATATGTGATTGATATAAGTAATGGCATGAATCAAAAGTGTGTGTGTGTGTGTGTGTGTGTGTGTGTGTGTGCATGTGTGTACGTGTCAGTGTGGTAAGTATAACCTGTTCTTCTTCATCAGCCTTCACTGAATGACAGCAAAGCTTTGTGCCTTTGCTCTCGTGTCTGTCGTAGAGATGAAGAAATGAAGAATAAAAGGACAAAAAATAAAATAACATAAAGGGGATATTAATGTTTAACACAAAGAGAAAATAGTGACAGATTCAGGCATTGATAGGAGGAGTAAATTCAAATTAAAACAAGAGAGAGGCAGTAGAGGAGAAGCATGGAGATAGGTGGTTTGAGGACAAAAAGAAGAAGGGGAGATAACAAAGGAAAGATAAAAGGACAAGAGGGGAGAACAGAGTGGAGGAAAGAACTAAGGAGAGAGCAGTTTAAGATAAAACAAAATGTGCTGGAACACTTGAAGAGGCAGCTACTGAGTTACTAGCAACCAAACAAAAGTGTCTCTTATTTTAACTGTATACATTCTCACGTATATATTTAACTATCTTATGTTCAAAATGAATAATCTGCTATATTTCCTATAATTACACAAGATATTGATTCATTGTACATTGCAGCAGCAGCAACAGGCTTGTTTGGAACAAACAAAAGAAGTGGGTAATTAAAATGAGCAGTGGTGGCCACCATGATTGAACAGATGAAGAAAAGAAAAAACAGAAACAAAGAAATTAAAGAGAAGACAGTGATTTACTGGCTATAGTGTTGTGATTGACAAATATCTGGGACATGCAGTGCAGTAAAGCACAAAGAGCAACACAAACCAAGGCAGCAGACAGTCTTCAACTAGTAGACAGTAGTTAATCGTGACTCGAAGTAATTTCCCCAAAGGGAGGAAGGCGTGTAGTGGCAGCAATAATAAATAATCCCAACCAAGAAGCTTTGCTAAGTCAAGCAAGGCTGGGTAATTGCTGTGATGTTAATATTTGATAAGCCAATAGAGGCATGTAAAGTGACCATTGATAGCCACAAGTGCCACTGAAACAAGTGGGTCAATAAGAACATTTGAGGAAATGTATTTTCAAAAATGAGAAAGAATTAGAGATTTCATACAAACCATCTTTTTGCTGTTCTTCTTTCAGCAGGATATGCAGCAATAGATGTGTGTGTATAAAAAAAAAAGAAGCTTCAGCCGATGTGCTCTGTTGAATACAAAGTTGTGTAAAAATAAAAACAACGAGCCTCACAGGAGACTGGATAATTCTAAATTAGGTTAAAAGTCAAAGTCAAATCTGTTGTATTGCAGTGGTTGTGTTTATTTGTCAGAGTAATAGTAACTGATGCTTAACAAGCCTCTCCCAAGGTAACCTTTTAATGATTTGTCCATACAAATCAAGTGATTTTGAGTATGTGGATCAATTTGAATGTTAGAATGGTGTAAGAAATGAAATAGAATAGGCCTTCCTACCTCTTATGACTAAGGTTAGTTGTCAGCAAGCTTGACAGGTAATTTAGATTTGAATGTTCCAATTATTATTATGTAAGTGGAGTAACTAATTCAGTGTATAAGTTTTAGTGTACTTGTTAGAGAGAAAAGCTGTATTTTATCAATATATTACAGTCTAAGATAAGGAACATTTACTGACAGGTTCTTATAACGCTCAACACTATTTTAATCAACTTTGCTAAGTGTGTTACTATGAAACACACCCACAGCCTGGGATGTGTGCAAAAACACTGCTAATTGGACAGATACAAATACAAGGAGTACCACCTCTGCACACCACACAGTAGACAATGAGGCTGTTAAATTAAATGAGTAAGGATCCTACTGATGGAACTCTGAAGCCGCAATAGTGACAGACGCCTGTTAAGCACTTGGAGTCAAACATGCACTCACAACCCTGCAAAACACACACACACACACACACACACACACATCTCCTGACACTCAAAACACTCATCTGACACTCAAATGCTGCCGACTGACAGCCAAGACACGCTTCTCTGACAGATCAAATCTGATTTACAATGCATGCATGCTGTGTGTATGTGTGTGTGCATGTGTCATTCTGTGTGGAAGAGAGGAGCGGAGGGAGCAAGGGGTCAGAATTGTAAATTCGAAAGTGTCACATATCATGTAATTTATCTAGCCAGCAACCCCCTCCTTTCCTCCACACACACACACACACACACACACACAGGGTATCCACCTCTACCCTACCCGGCCATTCATTCCAATCTCCGAGATGATCAATCAGCTTGTTCTGTCTTATTTAGCTTCTTTTCTCTTGTTCCTTTCCATTTGTGGACTGCATCACTGTCGTCCCCTCATTGTTAAGCAGTGGAGTCAGTCCCACAGGCAATCTGTCCCCACAATCAGACAGGATACAATGGCTGACACCTTTGTGCATCAGTGCTGTCCCCAGACATAGAGTGACAACCTATTCTTCTAATGCACATATAATTAGCATTGGCAAACATGTTTTGTAGGAGACATAATGCTGCCTGCATTAAATTGGTGTATCAACATAATGAGATCATGTTTGTAATGAAAGAATTAGCAAAATGTTCACTGTTAACCTATTGCATTTCCCCATTTCCTATCCATTTTCTAACCTATTTCAACTAAGGCTTTATTAACATTTTTATGGTGAAGTTTAGGTAACTAAAAGCAATTTTTTAAGGTTAGCAAAATATCATGGTCTTGGTTAAATATTGAAAAAAAGATGGAAAAGTATGACATTTTGGGGAAACAATTTGTTTTCTTTTCAAGAGTTAGATGAGAAGATTGATAACACTTACTTGAGGAAATGTATTAGATTTCGTGCAACAAAGCTTTATACAACTTTTTTTCACACATGCAGTAGTACCCCCCAACATCAGAAAACCATATTTTTCGTGTAAAATCAATTCCCTTTTATGAATCAACAACCAGGAGTTGGTTGACTTAACCTAGCACAAAGACTGGAAGCAGGTGGAAACAGATAGCTACATTTTGGACAGAGCCAGGCTAGCTGTTTCCTAATGTTAACTTTAGGTGCTAAACCCAATTTCCAATTTTAAAATCCAGTGCTTTGTACGCCAACTACCCACTCCTCCCTACGACTTCTGTGCTGAATAGAAATATTACACTTTTACTTACAAATGTTGTCAATACAAGTAATGCAGGTAATAATTGAAACTTGAAACTTGAATTATCTTCCAAAACATATTTGGCAAAGCAAATGTGTAGTATAAAAAACATATTATGTAGGAGAATTGATAGTGTTTGAAAAGACGATGATAGAAAGTCTACCCCCAAACAATTAAGAATCAAATTAGCATATTGAGCCAATGGATGTGTGTTGAGCTGTCACAGAGGTTGTCAAAGATTGCGAAATTTGACACCTGTCTGTCACTTGTTCGATGCTCAGTTGAATCTCCTGGATAATAAGGAATAGATTAAAGTTGTTATTTTTTTGTTACTCCAACACGACCTGTTTCTCCTGTTAATTCAATCCCTTTTCAACTGTTTCCTTGTATCACTATAACAGCAAAGACTCAAACTGAATATGATACGTAGGGAAAAACTGTATTTATGTGTCTGGGTTGGAGTGTGTATGTTTGGATTTATGTACCCCAATGTGTATGGGCGCATTTGTTATATGAATGCATTGTGTGAGTGTGTGAGTGTGTGTGTGTGTGTGTGTGTGTGTGTGTGTGTGTGTGTGTGTGTGTGTGTAATTAGGCCTCAGGGCTTCAGCGAGGGGTACTGCTGAGGGAATTCCACTAAAGGCAGAGATCCTCAGCCAAAAGGAAAACATGCATCACCTCTGCCTCTCATCTTCACTTTTGCATGACACAAACACACACAATTTCACTTTTGCCACCGCAGCACAAACACACCACTCAAACCTATGCACATACTCATGTAAATTCATACATTTAACTCAATACAGCCTTCTACCTTTGCTCCTTAGAAATTTAAATACAAACACATGTAAGTGTTCCGGCAGGCCTTAACCATTGAAGATAAAGTGGTGTTACCAGACGATGAGCGGTGAAATATCATGAAAGTCTCAGGAGAACAACATACCTTTTGAACATTTAGCATTCCATTTACCACAGCATGTTTGAGTACAGTCAATGATCCACATTATGGCCAAAAAGGTATTTGTATTTTAAAAAATCACAAATTCCATCCACTAATCATCTATTTGAACATCATCATTGCCCATATTTGCCTCATATTTTAGTCATAGGCCCAGGCATCACCCATGGAGTGCATCTTTTCAAGTAGAGGCATGCCTGGTTATGAATCAAAATATGAATGCCTCCGTCTTTTTTATGTAGGTTAAGCCACAATTCTCAGAGTCACAGTTCCAGAAATGCCATATACACAGTGGTCACGTGTAACAACCATTAGCTTGCGCTGGTGTGGTGCATCTGTGACCGTAGGTTCTGCTAAGGTATCACAAGTGAGTGTGCAAGAGTTCAAAAAGTAACTCTTTTTTACCTATAGCTACTGGCCAAGATGCAGATTATTGTTCTCAAAATTGGCCATTTAAGGCAAATTATGTGGAAATATTTAGTAAGGGCAACAAAGCCCCCCAAAAAAGAATTAAGATTGTGGCTTGTGAATAATGGGGTGTTGAGATTATAGTGCAAACAAGGCTCTTGTGCCGCGAGTGCAGAACTTTTGCAGGGAGTTGTGGGAGTCTGCAGGAACACAACCTCTAAATGCAGCACACAAGTTCACTTACTGATAACTCTACTCTCTGTCACATTGCTCTGTCTCAGTTGTTTGCACCTCCTCTCCTCTACACACAAGGGTTATAGAAATAAATGATATCAGTGAAAGGGAAAACAGAGGGGGAAAAAGCACTGAATTATTTAAACATTAAATATTTGTGGGCAGGTATGGCAAAGTATGATTAAAGAGATTAATATGACTTTTGCAAAGACATACAGAACAGGCTACACGGCACACTGTAAAAGCAGCAGAGACTCAAAAAGCATTTTTGTAACAAACCTAGAAACTGTATCTGAATGCTAATATTTGGCTAAGCAATGTTTTTCTGAATGGTCTTTATGTTTGTTTCAAAAACACCAAAACATCCCTTTTTACCTGTCTAGCTGCTGCACAAATAACAGCCTACATTCACTGGCTTTTCTCGCAAAGGTCAGTACATGCAAAGGTTGTTTATCTGGGGAGTGCAGAAGAGGACAAAACCAAAAAGCTAGCAACAGGAAAACAAAATTGTTGATGGATATTGGGGGAAAACTTTGCTATTCCCAGATTCTTGCCACCTGACCACTCACAACTTTAATATTTGACCTCATTGTGGTAAAAGAAGAAAGACTATGTTGTTACTTAAATAAAATCAACTTCAGTAAGAAACCTGAGAAGCTCACTGACCTGGTTGAAAGAGAGAAGTCTTTTGTCAGGCTGTCATACTCATCGTATTTGTCTTAACTTCAGTCTAAGCTGCTGCCAGGCATAAGCCAGTGTCATAATTTGAAGTTCAAAGCATTTCAAGTATAATTTATTTATTTTCACTGAGAATTGATAAAATAGATTTACATGTACGTAAAACAAACTTACAAACCCTTAATCAATACTAAAGAACCTAAACTTCTACCACAACAAGAGGAAATTAAACTGAAAGAAAAAAATGACTACTCACCCTTACAGCAACACTGCACTGCTACACAGCAAATACTGTGGTTTTTATAAAGTGTTGTATTTGCAAGTTTTCTATTTACATATATGTACTAGTGTCAAGAATACCTACACACAAATAACATATTTCTCAACTACAGCTTCATGCTGTGATTCACCAACACAATATTCCCAGTCAAACCAGTTCACAAAACTGAAGAGCTAGTGACACTCATTGGGAGCTGGGATGAGAAGTGAAGCCTCAGTGGGGTAGCTGTCATCTGGTCTTCATAGAGGATGTGAGCTGACGTCACTTTTTTTTTCACGTGATACCACCCCGCCTCACCACTTATGACACCAGGATGAAAACAAACAGAAAATATATCTTGAAAGAGTTCAGACCAATGATCAATGATCTTTATGAAATACTGGAGAGTCAAAGGTCTGTAGACATTCAAATGTAGGCAGAAATTGAAGTCCCTGACACATTTGTATATGTTGCTGGTTCCACTTAAAGAAGGATCTGTCTAAATAGTAACAGTGAACTTAAAAGGATATTCTGTTTCTTATTTCATGGTTGTCTGTAAAAACGTATACCCAAAGCCTTCTGAATTAGTTTGTGTGGTCCATTTTATAACAGTGGACATTTTAGCTTAGTTTTCAATGTTGTGTGTGTGTCCAAAGCTGCTTTATAATATATGAAAAGCTTCTTCTCCAGTTTATTAAATCTCTGCAGCCACCTGAAGGCAGCAGGGCGGACGTGTTGATAATCTGCAGCCTCTGATTGGAGATCTGCAGCGGCAGAGCACAGTGCCATTCTATAGGACCGTCCACTGTGTTTGCCTTCATTAAATCACTTGCAAATGACACCAGGCTCCTACTGAGTAACCGCATGCACTTGTCTGTTATGCGGGAGATGTCGGATTACTGGGGCTCATTAATCCTGTGCGTCACAGCCTCCTTTCCAATTTACAAAACAAAATGTATTCTTGAAATGCATTACAAAGATGTGACAATCACACACAATATGTGTGACCAGGACCTACCACTGTACACTTTATGTAAGTAAGTAAAACTTTATTTATATAGATTAAATAAATAAATGCACATACATATGATGTAAGGGGGAAGATTGTTCCAAAGTCTGGGTGTTACGGCAGCAAAAGAACACTCGCCTTTAGTTTTGCATTTTACACGTGGTACAGCCAACAGGTTTTGGTTAGATGATCTAAGTGGCCACTCAGTGGTACAAGGGTTTAGTAGCTCGGAAATGAAACCAGGAACTAAGCCTCGTAGTGCCTTAAAGCTATCTTAAAATCAATTCTGAACTTCACTGGGAGCCAATGCAGCGCAGCTAAAATAGGAGTGATGTGGGATCTTCAGGCGGTCCTAGTCAGAAGTGTAGCTGCTGCATTTTGTACAATGTGAAGCCATGCCAGGGCCGCTTGACTAAGGCAAGTAAAAAGGGCATTGCAGAAATTGAGATGGGAAACAATGAATGCGTGAATTATTTGTTCTAAATCAAAAAATTATAAAAGTGTATAAAAGTTTTTGTACTATTTATCATTTGAAAAAAACAGGATTGAACCAACTTTTTGGCATAGTGTTCAAATTTTAATTGCACAAAAACTGACCCCTGAAGCATCCCATAAGACAAGATGAGGACACAAAGTTACCCATGGAATCTGAAAAACGTCTGTTTTACAAATATGACACAAGACCTGAGATACCAACATAGCAGTTTTGGCAGTTAGTAAGGATTGTATAGGTGTCAAAGGCAGTGCTTACACTGAGTAAAACCAAGATGGACTGTTTCTCCCTATCCGCCTGCACAAGGATGTCCTTTGGGACTCTTAACAGAGCGGTTTCAGTACTGTGTTTTGTTCCCTTCAACAACTTTTTTTTGAAATGGGTCTAAAATTGTTCAGTTTTTTGTTAAAAGAAGCTGGACAGAGGTGAGGGACAGGTTTATAATATTCAGTACAGCCGGCCCTATTACAGGTAGGACCTCTTTAAAGAATTTGGTGAGTAAAATATCAAGACGGCAGGAGGACAGGTGCAAATGCGAAATGGTCTCTACGAGGTTATGCATGGTAATGGTGGAAAATTGAGTTAGTTAATTTGAAACACTGCTAAATAAATCAACAGAGGACAATGGAGACACAATGTTGGATCTGATACTGTTGATTTTGTCGACAAAAAATGATACATGAATTAAGTATAATTCACAATCTCTAGTTGAAGTGGCAGGGATGGCAACAGGAGCAGGTTGTACAAGCTCGGGGATTGTGTTTATTAGTAGTAATTAATTCTGAGAAATAAGCAATTTTGCATTCTTTATTTTCTGAGTGAGCAGAATCAAAAGCTGTTTCATGTGTATAAAATGAGTGTTACGTTTTGTTTTTTTCTATATCTCAGCTCAGCCATCATGCAGTCTTGCGTACAGCTGCAGATTGACTCATTTATCCACAAGGAATATTTTGTGGCTGTTACTGACCAATGGTATCTATTGCCAAGGAACACAAACTGTTAAAGTCATTGACCAGATCATTAATGGTAGGTGCTTGATTTGAGCTATTATATAAGTTATTTAGCATGAGGGAACACACAGTTTGCTTTAGATATGGAGAAGTTGCCTGGATTCAGGTGAGATGGTCTATCAATGAGAGGGAGTTTATAGTCAGGCCTAAAATAAATACAAGGTCAAGGGTGTGGCCTTGGTTATGAGTTAAACCAGAGACATGCTGCACCAGATTGAATGAATCAGTGATATTTAGAAATTCTATTGCATAATGGCTAGATGGGTCATCAGCATGGATGTTAAAATTACCTTCCATAATAATGTCATCAGGATTGATGACAACAAAGGAAATTAATTCAGATTTCTTTTAAAAAGCTTTCATTTGGCTTTGGGGGACAAAAAATAGTGATGCAGTCATGATCATTAACAAACATACTAATGCACTGTCAAGCTTGTTGGGTGTACACATCTAAAGAAAATACAAGATGAAAGATAGAATACTGTTTTGTAGTTGTCTTTATTATTGTAGTGTTGTCTATATGTTATGCTAATTAGTATGTTGAAATATATACCATAAGTTATGACCTGTTACATTTCAGGAAAATCTTTTCAGTTTTGATAAATTGTGAATGGCTAGGAACTTAATAACCTAGATTCAGCTGGTGATGAATAAGGTGTAGTATACAACATGGTTCAGAAAGATTGTTTAGAAATGTAATATTGTGGGTTGTGTCTTAGCTCAGTTTATTGCTGTTGTTAATATTTTATTATATCTGAGACAGAAATAAAATTCTTAAATTATGTCCACCAATTGACCTGAGAATGAGGACAAAATATCACCATGGTGTGCCACTGAATATATTGATTCATCCATATCCTCAGAGCATGAACAAATTCACTAATTGTCCTAAATAATGTGGTTCACTGGGCCTTACTGCCCAATGTGAATGATATTTTCAAATGGGAAAAAGTACAGATTTGATGTTAGACAGAATTCTATACATAATAATCGAGAAGAATAAGCACCATTACTCACTAATTAGCTGCCTGGATGCGAAATGAGAAATAGATGCAGGATAACACAGACTGCAAACTGTGTTGACATAGAACACAGAGCCAAGCAATCCGTGGTGTTTCTTGTTGTGGTTGTTAGAATATTCATCACCATCTTCTGTACAGAAAAATAGCCTCCATGCATGTTACTCATCTAGTGAAACAGTTCGACGTGACTTGTTTTCATTATACGGGAATTGTTCACTGAATTGTTTTCTTTTTTTTCTTGTTTGTTAACACATTAAATACAGAGGCCTGTTAGGAATGTTTTAAACCATTGGTTTGGGTATGTTTTTAATATAAACGAGGAGATATGTGAAATTGATATTCTGTGTATGGGTGTGCATGCAAGTGTGTATTAGTGTTGTGTATTTGCATATGTGTATTGGTTCAGTCTGAGCGATCAGCCTATATTTCTGTCTTCATATATCCCCAGAGCTCTGAACAAAGACAGTCTGCGACCCCAAACAAAACATTTTGTTTGTCATTTTCTTTAGCCTGACATTGTATGTGTGTGCATGTGTATCAGGGGTTTGTATGTGTGTGTACTTTTTTGTGTGTCTTTTTGGGTGCATGAGCATGTCTCTGTGTATGTTTGAGTGCAGGCGATTGTCCATGCATGTTGTGCTGTCATGCCTGCATGCTTGACCGTCCAAGTTCTGTTCAAAATACATATTCAGCATTTTGCTTTTTTTCCCTTCTCTTTTCACACCTCTCCTTCATTCTCTCCATTTTAGGGTGTTATTAGATAGGACAACTCTTGCCACCGGCAATTTTCCTTTCAGCATTCTACATCCAAAGGCAAGTGTGTTTTAGAAATCTGTGTGTGTGTGTGTGTGTGTGTGTGTGTGTGTGTGTGTGTATGAGAGTAGGTGCCTGCTGTGTGTATTAGTGGCGATGTGCATATACCTTTGTGTCTGTGTGTGTGCTTGCACGTTACTGCTGTATGTACAGTAGTCTACAGTATACAGTATGAATAACATGCAGAGAGAGTAAAAGTGTGTTTTCTAAAATCTTTTTGTTTAAGATCAGTATTACATTCTCCTCATTTTACTTTCATTCCATCCCCCATCTTGTGTTATGCTTCTCACAACAATGACGGTAGTCCCACTTTCACTTTGACCCCTCTGTCTCAGCCCCCCATCTCTGTACCCCTTTCTCTCTTTCCACACATACACACAGTCAGGCTAATAAACTCCCGTTGAAGCTCTTGCACATACAGACCCAGACATGAGCACACACGGTGTAAGAGCCCAGGGGCTCCATCTATTAAAGGTCCATCCATCATCACATATAATTTTAATACGGTAGGAATAAAAAAATGCTTACGCAGGTAAATGAGGAATTTCTGAGACATGCATGCTGGAGTCAAAGCCTTCCTAGAAACCTGTATAAGCACTTAAATACATGCACACACACACACATACAAACACACTGAACAAGGTCAATGCGCTCAGCCAATTACGGCTCATGAGATGCTGCTTTATGTCGTGTGTGTTTGTGTGTATGTGCGTATATGTAGTCTTTGCAGTGTGTGACATGATTACATGAGTATGTAAGGTTTTCTGCAGCTCCCTAGGGGCATATGTCATAATGCATGCATGTATTTTGATCACACATTTATCCTTTCTACTTCTTTTCTCTTTGTCTTTGTCGCCCTTTTACCCCAGTGCTTCTCAGTCTATGTTGCAGCAGCACAGAATAAGGCAGGACCAGACAGGGTCATTGCATATTTATTCAGTTCAATTTAAAATCAGTCCAGATCAAGATTAATAAAACATTTAAAAGATTTCACTATGGCTCAGAACCAGCACATTTTTAGACTACAGTATAACTTCCTAACTAATGTTTCTCTCTAAAGCTGAAAAAGTTAATTTCTTACGTAGGATTAATTAGCTATCAGTTCTGGGTAAATTAAGGCAGACTTCAAAGTAAAAACATGGTTGACAGAGCTACAGCTTCATACTGAACAACTTCACTTCAGCAGAAACCTTGCCTTTTCCTGTAAGGAGGACGTTTTAACAAAATGCAAATATAGATATTTTCAAGAGGATTGGTTTGAGCTCTAAAACTCAATCAATGTTCACTTCACAACACTACTAACAAACCACAAGCTCTTGATTTTCACTTTTTATAGTTGACAGTTGATTGTCAGATCAGCAGGAGTCTATCACCATGGAAACACAGCTCTTAGCTCCAAGATAGCCTGGGGGTTGGTTAGCTATAATTTTGGGGGGTTAAAACTATTTTTTGTTATTCTGTTGTTGCTTACGATCTAACAAGTCAGACTACACTCTGACAGACTAAACCCCAGACTGGCCTAGCCAAAACTGACCAATCTCTGGAAACTCAATTTGTAGGGCTCTCCTGTCGGAAACGGAGCCGCTTCCAGAACACACTGCTTTGCCAAGATGCTCTTGATGGTGCAGTGGTAAAGATTTATAAGCTAGTATATATAGGCATAGTTTTCCTCAGTCACCACCATGCCTGCCTCTTTTCACACTGGCCCTGGAATCAATGCTGGCCTCAGCATCACCAGAGCTCAATACAATAGTGTGGAGCTCATTTATCATCAGGACATTTTTATATTCTTAGGGTTCCTTTCTGGGACTTTGAATATTCAGCTCTCTGAAATCAGGCCACAATACATTACACATGAAACAATCTTTGTTTAATCTGAGATTCACTATCTCAAAGACCTCCACTCCCTGCTGCAGTCTGACAGATCTGTTGAACACATCATAAAATAGAAAAACCATTAAGTCCTGGAAAGCAGTTGCTACAGAGAGTTACAAATGTATATGCATTGTTTTCTCCCAATAAACAATACCTGAGCCTGTGCTAAGCTATTTGAGCTCAGGGGTGTGGAATCAAGATGAGCACAGACTGCAGTGTGAAACATACCCAAACAGATCTATTATAAGCCATATTGATCTATACCCAAAGATGGACACCTAGAAGCAATATGGTGTTTCAGCATTGCAGTCTGAAAATAGGATTTCCCATAAGAAGTTAAATGTAGCTAAACCAGCAAAATGTTTTCACTAGCTTGGTTGTTACTGATAACAAAACCTTCTACTGTGTGATATTGTGCTGTACAACTAAGAATAAAACAGTGATTCCCTGGTTACATCTCACTATCCATTTAATGAAACAAGTTAACCAAAGTCATGACGTTATTTATTCATAGCAAAAGGGTGTAGGAATAGTTGCAGGAAAAAGTGATTGTACACAAGAGTTAGTGCACAAATTGTCTTACCTGGGAGCAGCAAGTTAACAAACACTATGCACTAATAGCTGTTGAGTAGGTACCACGCAATCAATAGCAGGTAAAATCAGTATTTGGAGTTCTCAAGGTTTATCATCAGTACATACTGCAAGAGGGAAGAATAGCAGGCATTTGCCTAATCCTAGTGTTATATAATTTTATAGCAGATTTTGATAAACCAATAGCTCAACAGCCTTGGTATTTCAACATAGAAAATTATGTAAATGGGAAGCCTCCAATTTGGTGTGTGAAAATAGGCCATTACATTTTGACCTGACATTTAAAGAAAATAAAACTAAACTATACAATGACACCTGTGAACTTAATAGATATTAAAGAATAATATGCTATCTAAAAACAGTCAAAAAAAGGCCAAAGTACACGCATCAGGATTGTTCAGGTACACAAAAGGCTCACTCCTATCTACTTGAGCCTGCTTGTCCTGGTTGTCTATTTACTTACACTTTTCTTTTTTACTTTTATTTACAGTTGTGTTTGCTGTCAACCGCTGGCAGTGAACAATTTGGCCCTAAGCTGTTTCCTACCAACACAATTCCAATAAAAATGTCTGAAGAACCCTCGCCCACCTGCAGTTTTTGACTTATCAATTAGCGCTAACACAATGTCCAAACCTAAATCGTTGTTGTGTGTAGGCTCACTCACATAAAAACAAAACCTTGAGGACAGAGTTGTCTTTGGAACTAGCTGTCTCCTTCTCAACTGATTTTGTTGGAGCACTGCTACATTAGTTTAGAGTTTAGAGTTAGTTTAGTTAGACTTTTCAGCAGAATAGCAACAGGATGTGCTTGTGCAGCATGTATGGCCATTGTTTGACATCGCTAGTAGTCAAAATCTCCATGTACCTTTAACTGAATGGACTGACACAATAACTTCAGTTTTCACTGTAACTTTGATAAGCAAAACACTATTTTCTAATTATCTTGAAATAGTTTTGTCATCAATATGTATCAAGAAGAAATTAATTAAATTCAACTCCTCCTTGCCTGAGGTCTCCACTACTCACTTTTTTTTGGTGACCAAGGAGGTGCAAAGACGCTAGAATGTACACTGGCAAGTATTTGAGTTGCACTTGTGTTTCCTGCATTGAAAAGGAAAAATAAATAATTTCTTCCATACAACTATTGGCATTGGTAAACATTGTAGGCATTGGTCTACAGTTAGTAAAAGCCAGGCATGTCCATAGGTACCACGTTACTTGCTTTTGCCATTTGAGCTGAAGGTGTTGTTTGCATTCGCATTCTTGACCTTTTTTGTGATCATATTTTGCAGGACCACCTTGGTTTACTTGACCATTAAACCAAAAAACTGGTGGAGGGTCATGAGCTAAAGAGTCGTGTTTGGTATTTCCAAGGTATTTATATTTAACATCCATATCAAATGGGACACTGTTTTTGGTCTTATCTGGAGGCCAGATAAATCTTTTCATCGACTCACCAGGCTCCAATTCTGTCCTTTTGTTACCACTAGTCTTGACTTTGACTGTCTGTTTTCCTGATGGCAAACAAGCCTCCAGTTGCTGTGGTTGATGGTGACACCTGTTGTGTTGCACACATTCCATCATATGGGCTTTGTCTGTTTGTTTTACCCATTCAATTTTCCCAATGCTTCTGTGCACCTCTATGTTACCCATGGCTCTGGTGCACAAAGATATCAGCCAAACAATTTCATACTGAACAATGGAAAATATTTCACTACCTCTTACTCGACTGCCAGCCATTGCAACTCTGCAAATAGCACTGTCAGCATAGCAACATTCAATCTCATTCCAATTTGCCATGAAAAGCAGAAAGTTTTCAGCTATTTTTAACTTTCAAGGACATTTGTATTGCCGACTGAATACAGTACAATTTACAATACAAGTAGCTTAACAAGCAAAGCTACAAAATGGTAGCCTTTCAATGTACCGTGCCTCCCAGGGTCTCATGTGGTTCTTGCCTTACGTTATAGCGATACTTGATAGACTCCAATGGGACCCATTATTCAATGCATTGCTTTCTAACACAAGTTATTTTGGTGTAGTGTGGAATACATGGTCTGTTCATTCTGAGAGGATTTGAGATTGAACATTTTATAATGTTTGAAGATCGTTGTTGTTGTTGGTGTTGTGTATATTTATCTACAGTGCTTGTAATGACTACTGGCATTGTAAATGTTATGTAGTCAAAGTTAAGTATTTTCCTCTGTTAGTCCTTACTTACATGTGCACCCCATATGTAAAATGGGACAGAATTGTGAAGCCCAACTTTCCTTGTAACTGCTGCGTGTGACACCCTCTTCATTACAACTTGGTTTAAATAACCCACAAAGTCTGAGCCATCTACTGTATCTCTTAGGAGATGTGTTGTTACAGGTTTTATGCTTTAAGTAAATTTGTCACTCAAATTTTTTTCACTTTATGAGCCTAGATATTCCCTTGCTGTTTTTTGTATGCAGCTGGTAGGGCACACTTTATGTGTCTAAGGGCACTCCTTATTGATTTCACATTTGTTTGCCAAAGTGCATGCCTGTTAAAAAAAATCACTTTTTCCCCCTTCTCTCGTTTTCCTTTGAAAGGATTTATTTATCTCATTTAAGCTTAGGGCACTTGAGACCGGTAGTTGAGAAGGGGATACTTGATGTGCATGCACAGTATGCTTGTAGAATAAGGTGAAAGGCAGAATAGAAAGAAGTCACATGATGATCATAGTCTCTCTCCCTTCCTCTCTCTCTCTCTCTCTCCCTCTCTCTCCCTCTCTCTCTCTTGCTCTTGCTCTCTCACCATCCCTTCATGTCTTAGACTTGCTGAGTAGGGATTCTATAATATCGAGAACGGTTACGTGTAGAGGGAGAAAAAGAGAAAACTAAGCAGAGTGGGTTGTTGGGGGTAACGGGAGGAGGGGTGGTTGGAGGAGGCAAGGAAGGAGGAGGAGCGGAGTCAGGAGATCAAGATGTAGAGAGAAAATTCTCGGTCAAGGTCTTTCCTAATGAACAAATTATCATGCAAAGGTCTCACTCTCCACCTCCTCCCACCTTTCCTTCTTTTCTCTTTCATTGTCACTCTCTCTCTCTCTCTGTCCCTCCTTTCTCATCTTTCTCTCTCTTTTCTCTCTCTGCTTCACTGACTTGACCTTGGTTCCCACCTCACTCAAATCCCTTGCTTGTTGCCTCCCTCCCTATTTCTATAACCTTGTTTATTTTCTGCCACATTCCTGTTTTCTTTATCTCTGTTGCTTCTCCTCCCTTCCACTGTTGCCCCCTCCCCCCGCATTTTCTGAGTTCCCCTAGGCCTTAGGCAGTAGTCTGCCGCTCTAAAACCTCTCTATCAGCACGTCCCTGCAATAGTCGGGACTGACAGTCACTTTCACTGCAAAATTGCCTGATTTACCACACGCACACACACGCAATCACACACACCCTTTTCTGTATGGTGCTAACATAGTGTAACCAGAACAGTCAGCATGTGTGCATGGCTGTGTGTGTATCTTCTGCATCACTAATAACAACATTAGATCTTCATGAATGAATGCTTAATTTAAAACATGAACGCAAATACAACTGCGTGTGCATGTGTTCATCCGGGTGTGTCTGCTCCCCCAATTTCTTTCCTCCACCTCTCTTGCTCGCTCTTCATTTCTGTATTAGCCCACAAGCAATGTAAAGGTCACACATTGCAGCAGTGTTTGACTCTGCAGTCTGTTAAATAATAGCGTTGCTATTTACTGTTCTCAACCCTGGCCTGACGTGCATGTGTGGCCCGGAGGCTACATCATCTCTACAGCATCGCTTCAACAGCAACACTGCATCGTGTCAGTGCACGCTGGGCCTGCACATGGTCTGGTTCTTGTTTTCAACTTGTTCAGCCCCAGCCTCACCCCCATACAAGAAGGAAATAAGGTGGGAGCATCTGAGGCAAGGAGAATGGTAAGGGAAGGAGGACAGTATAGAGGGAACAAAAAACAAGAAGGAAATGACACTCATAAATATGTTCATTTCTGTCTAAATCAAATTGAGGATAAACAACTTAAAAACAAATCTGCTTCTTTCTAATTTTACTTTCTCTGCATACAGAGTTTGAATGCTGTCAAGAAAGTATTGACTTTCTTTGTTATACATTGATGCCATCTTTTATGTAGTTCTCATAGTGGCCCCAACAGCAACCTCCAACCACCAGCACAGATGACAGCTGTGTCCTCTATTTCAGTAACATCTGAAGAGTTGAGTTTTAAGTTTGAGTTCACTCAAAGTTTGAGCTGAGTTTGAGTTTAATTTCATTTATATCCTTTCTATTTTTAATATGGGAACAAAGTTGGGCACTTTTGAGGCTATTAGTTCTCTGATGTTTCCTCTAAACCTCACAGCTGGCAAATTGCTGCTAATTGCAACTCAACCTAATTTGACCCCCCTGTGTAACATTGTTTGCAGCTGTGATTAAGCTACATCAGGTGAAGTCCCTTTTTAATGTATTTTCATTCAGTGTTTTGGTTGTTTTATCTAACCCCTGTTGGATCATTATTATGAACTGATGAATGACAGTAAAAAAAAACTTGTAATGGGAATTCACTGAAATTGTTACATTTTTGAGACACTGCTTATTGGACCTTGAAGTGTATAGGGAGGGTTTAAGTATCTTTGTCAAGGATACCCTGTCTGAACATATTTTGCCGATATCAAATCTGCTAATTTCCAACAAAAAGGCCAGTTTTCCCAACGCTGACAGTAGTGTATTGTGTGATATGTTTTCAAACATAATAAATCACTTAAAAATATAAATATGACCTTTTGACCCTTATTATTAGGTTTATATGTACTTCACAGAATACATCATATTTGTATATTTGTTATTCTGGTATTTTGTTTACCTTCCAGCATGTTTTCTCTCTCTTTTGTGGATGCTTGCATTTGTTGCGAACTTCTTCTCTTTCAGTGATCGACTCTTTCACAGCAACTGCAGATGTTCCAAGGCTCCAAGGCTTCATTTAATGAGCCTCACACAGAATTCAGGAAAATAATTTAGCTGTAATAAATCACACTGTGTAAGCTTAACTCTGGCATCTTCTGTGCACAAGGTCTAGAACATCCATACTTGTTGTCCCTTGTAATGGCATCTGTGCTCTCCAATTCTCTTTCTTTGAGATAACTAGTATCATTCTATTGCACATTCCTGTGCTGACAGTTATTTGTGAGATAATGGTATTACTGTGCAGAATGAAAAAGAAAATCTGTCAGGTTGGTAAGACTGCAAAAAGGATCAGGCATTGGCTAAGAGTCTAAAACAAGCAGGCTGTTTTCCTTACACTTGAGTACAACAATGCATTCATCTAAAGTGCATTGACTCCATATACTCCCTTAGGTTGCAGTTAAATCACTCTCTGTTTAGTCTTGTATAAACTGATTACACAGTGGACTGCCTAAAATTAGACATCGATATTATATTATATTTCATCGTGCTGAACACTTATACATTTTGCTTTGAAAATGTTTATTTCAAAAGGATCTGAACGGATATTAAATAAATGCACACCCTTGCTAAATTGAAATGGAGGTCAACTGGCATCAACCACAGTAACATTACTTATTTCCTTGGAGGTTTTATTTTTCTCTTTTTGTTACAGACATTTGAAAAAGTGAAAATCTCTGTAGATGACACAATAAAGGGGATTCTCCATTAATATAAAATTTCTTAATGCAAAACAAGGGGATCTACAATGTACTGTAATGTGTACAGTGAGTGCTAAACAGTCCCAATCCAGTCAAAAAAAGGTATTTTATCTTGTGTTTGAATAGTGCTCTCTTGTTCCCCTGGCCTCGGTTTCCGTATGTCTCAGCAGCAGCCCCGGTTCAACATGTGTCGTGTCTATGTTATCTTAAGTGCCTTTTCTCCCTGGGGCTTACAAAAGGGAAGACAGAGAGAGACTGAACCTTTCCCCCTCTAGCCAGGGAGAAAAAGAGGAATAAATCAAGGTAAGTGTACTTTGTGTGTGTGAGTGAGAGAGATCATCTGTGTCAGTGTGTGTTTATGTGTGTCAGTCTATCTGCATGCAAGTGTGTATCAGTATCACAGTTTCTGAATGAGTATTGTTGTTTCTGTTTGCCTGCATGCATGTGTACGTGTATACCTGGCTGTGTGCGAGTGTGTGTCCACGCCTTATGCTCCCTGGCCCAGATGACTCTGGGTAATTGCTCCTTATCTGGTGGCCTGTCAGTTCACATCACTGTGACTAAGGGAGGGGGCTAGAGAAGCGATTTATTCCACCTACCTATGCCCCCTCTCTCGCCTTTTAATGATCATTATGAATGATTTATGCTCTACTGGCATGTACGTGTGTGTGTGTGTGTGTGTGTGTGTGTGTGTGTGTGTGTGTGTGCGTGTGTGTGTCAGCATGTCACAATGAGAAGATAATGTGAGTGTACGTGTGTGCTGCAGACAGAGTGAGTCACCAATGGACAGACCGTGTGTGCGTGCCTGTGAATGTGCACCCGCTCACCTCTCACTGTCCTTGGTTAATTCTGTATTCATGGAAGATATTTTTTTGGTAAATATTGTTTGTGAGCGGAACATTTGGTATGTGGGTCTTTGTGAGTGTTACTGGGAAGCCTTTGGGATTTGGTGGAACTGTAAAAGACAGAAGGATTATTGTGTTTGTTAAGAAACAGAGAAATAAGGATCAAGAGACACACAGATAGAGCTTGTGAGAGAGACGACAATAGAAATAGAAGAAAAGAAAAAGCAACGTGTGTGTACGTGTGCTTAGTTGGTTGAATGTGTGCCTGCTGTATACATATGTGCACGCATGTGTCATATGTCTCCGTGTATGTGCACACTCTATATCTTGTGTTTCCTCTATATGTTTCCTTTGACCAAGTCTTTCATATATGGCTCACCAGTAGTTGTAATTGGTCTCTGATGGGACAGACCCACTGGGCACTGACTGAGTGAAACAGGCTTTGGATGGCTTCCTTAACTATTTCAGCCCAACCAAACATGAGGACTCCCTGTTCCCGCCTCAGGCTCAGCCAACACCACTTAACCGGCTGCCCTCGCCGCTGACAGAGAGCAAGAAAAAGAAAGAGACCCCGATAGACGATAGAGTATGCCTGATAAGGGTGACTGCAGTTAATACGTGTGCTTGGCGTAGATGTTCACACACACCATAGGAGGGTGTGAATGTGAGTGTGAAAGGGCTGGTCGTCCATCTATCTGTGGAAACCAGCATATCATAATGATAAGCTGTCATTAAACCACTGAGCTGCACCTCCAAGTCTTACTTACTTTCCAACTTACTTCAAATGGTGTTTCCCCTTTTGCGCCAATGAACCACTACCTCATTATAGCATCTTCTGTCTGCACCTTGTTAAACGGACATCTTATTCTGCACTTTAGGACTGGAGCATTCTGCTTTATACCAAATATTTGTCTTGCTGCAGTGCTTTACCAGCAGCCCCTCTTTCCCATGGCACCTCGTTCTACCTCTTTTGTGCCTCACTTTCTCTCTCTAACTTACTTCCTGTCTGGCTGTCACTCTTCCTCTTTCCCCCTCTGTCTACCCACTCAATCTCACTTTTCTCTGTCCCTGTCCCCTTCTGTGTGTCTGTGTGTATGTGTATGTGTCATTTTCTCTTCCTTTCTCCTTCTCTCTCCATCCTATTCAAGCGCCTTCCACAGATCCGAGGCAGAGTGAAAAAGATAATTCCCTGGTTCTCTGCAGACAGACAGCGAGTAAAAATAGAGAAGGTTACCTTTCATGTTCAATTTTAAAGGAATGTTTGAGATTTCCCCGAGATGATTAAATAGGAACGCTCCTGACAAGGTCACACAGACTTACACGTATAGACACACACATACACGCACACACGCATGGAGACACACATGCAGAGAGCTTGGTCCAAACATCTCTGGGATGTGCTGCTGTTTCTAAAACACAAAACAGCAAAGCGAATAGTGGAGAAAAGAAGAATAAAAGATTCCTGCCTGGGTGAAATCACAGCATAACCAGGACAGTGTGCCTGTGTTTGCACTGCTGTTGTTGCCTGAGAGGCCAAAATGCAAAGGCAGCAGAATTGATTGACTTGTTTCTTTATTGCTCTAGCATTTTTCACCTTTCATGTTTGTTGTAAAAACACAGACTTAAATTATTTCTATCCCTTTTTATGTGTGCGCATGCTTGAATCCTGCATGCCTCAATCTTGCATACGTCTGTAACATTTATTCTTATGTTTGCGTGTGTGTGTGTGTTTACAGCCTTGTTAAGGTTGAACTTTTAGCTTTAAGCAGCGTTGTATCCCTGGTGACCAATTATCTGACAGGGTTAAGGAAACTCTCTGGTGCCAGAGAAGGAAGATTGTGGGGTTTCTGACAACACTCCAGTATGTTTCCCGGGGCATGCTGAGTGTGTTTGTGCATGTCCTGCGTATACATGCATATGTGCTCGGGTGTATTATTCATCATCAGAATCCCCGTTAGATTACACATTAGCAACAAACATGGCTTTCCAGGGTGTTGCTCTGATCATGTTTATTGCCCCAAAAAACATGAACAACATCGCATGAGGAACCCATATTGCATGTCGTGTGGTGTGTGTGTGTGTGTGTGTGTGTGTGCGTGTGTGTGTGTGTGTGCGTGTGTGTGTGTGGGTGTCACATACTCCAAATTGCTGTCAGTCATGGTGTTAAAGTATTCTGGATGGGTCCCAGCCACTTGGTAACTATAGCAGAGACTGACAGAGGTGGTGTGGGACAAAGTGGAGTTGGCGTTTTGAATGAGTTATCCTGAATTCAGACTGCGTCCGTCTCCAGAGGCATGGATGAATGGCCTGATTCTCTCTCCACCTTCCTTTTTCTCTCTGACTTTCCAGCCCTCTCTCCCCTTCTCCCTCTCTCTGTCTCTTTCAAACTTTCTCACCCTCCTCTCTCCCCAAATCCTTACATTGTGTATTTTCTTTATCTCTCTCTCCCTTCAGCCTCCCACTTTGGCTGTCCCTTTTCCCTGTCTTCTCTCCTCTCCCTCCCTGTTTCTTTTACTCCTCAATTTCTCTCTGCCCTCATGCACAATTCCAACATTCTCCCATTTCCTCTCTCAACTATTTAAAAGTGTTATTTTTCCAACAATGGGCAGCACATATGGAGCTCCAAGCCTGTTTCCATTGAGAGAGGAGGTCCACTTGTGCTCTTCAGTATTCCCACTTTCACCCGTGATAGTTTTCCTTTGCACCAGGCCATCTGTTTTTCTTCATCTCCTCTATCTCTGCTGCCTCTTTTGACCCCCCCCCCCCCTCCACTGTTATCCCCATATTAATAATTATCGCATCCTGTTTCTCTCTACGATGGCAGGGTTTTTTTGAGTGTGGCCATTCGAAACAGCCACACCAACACCTTTGCTTTTAGACATAGTCGCAAGAAACCAGTACAAACTGGTTTGTTTGAAGTATATCTCAGCCTGAACACCTCAGCCACTCTCCCAATAGTCCTCAGTGCTGCTGATTCTTCTTCTTCCCACTCTCCTCCCTCTGCGTGCTTCACTCATTCTCTTCTCACTTTTTTCTCACCTCTTCCTCTGCATTCACATAAATGACCCCCTTGAGTCCCACTTCCTCCCCTCTCTCCCTTCTGTCTCCTGGTTCCTTTCAGCTTCTTCACATCACTCCCCCTTTTCTCCCCCTTCTCATGTCCCCCCCCCCCTCCTCCTTTCTTCCTTCTCCTTCCAAAAGTGCCATGGATAAAGACAATTTAGTCTGTATGTTTGCCAGAGACAAGGATTAGCAACAAGTAAAAAAGTAAAATGGTTTGGCCCAAAGTGACTTATGTATCAGCTGAATCACATGTACAGAAGCAGTCAGATGCAGACATATACACATGTATGCATAAAGAGGAAAGCATGCATTACACATGCCAGCTGCATACACACAAAGCCTGTGTCAAGTCAATGTAAAGCTCTGCAGAGTCAGCAGCTTAGAGAGAGACACACCCACACATACGCACACCCACACACAGATAAAGGCAGCTGTACTGTAGAGAAGCAGGGAGGGATATTAAGAAACTGTTAGGCATCTTCTCTGTTTTCTATCAGTAATTCCTTCTATGCTGCTAGAAAAAAGAGACGAAGAGATCGTACTAGGCTGCTGTCATTTGAGCTTTCTGGTCTCTTTCAGTCATTGTCTACAAGAAGCAAAGAGGGAGCTACTGTATATACCACGTTAATGTCTTCATGTGTCATTGAAATCACTGAAGACCCCCAAGTGCAAAGATGTTTTTATAGCCCCTTTTATTTTTACTGGATAAGCGTATCCAGTGACAAAAAAGTGATTGTTGTGTGGAGGAAACATAACCCAGCTTGACATAGACAGTGTTCATATAAACATATAGTGTTTTTAGGACTGATAACCTTTATTGTCTTTGTCGTTTTGTTTTTCATCTCTGTGTATTATTTTCTCCTTGTCACTTGTTTTTTGATCCATCTGCAATTTGTCATGATTATGTGTTTAAATAAATGCAATAAAATGTAACCTTGAATACTGGAGTGTATTTCCAGCTAACTACCACGTAGACTATCACAAACTTCCACTCATTTACGCTTTTCTTTTCTTTTCTTTTCTTCTTTTTTATTCTGTAGCAAAAGTTAATGATGTAATTAATGAGGGCAAAAGTTTTCATAGAAAAATATCAGCAAGAACAATTCACTGTATTAATTAGTTTTCTCTGTAAAGATCAGTTTAGCAAATAATTAAGCAACAATTTAAATAGTTTCATTAACAGAATTAAACAGAAATAGTATTGTCTTCGCAGTAAAATAATATAATTACCTTTCTCAATTTCGTGTAACAGATAGATCAAAGATGAATTTCCCAAAAATGAAAACCCACCATGTTCGAGTGATTTGTTTTCATAACAGTTAGGCTTTGTCCTCTCACACTGCTCTAGTTAGGGAGAGGAATGGCAGGACATTGTACTTTCTCTACCAGGAGCTATGCCCATTTCTATGTCAAGTGAAAGAACATAAAGTAAAGTGACAAAGGTAGAATGCGTACAAGTCCAAAACAATCCTTCAACTCCAAATGACATGACACCTGATCTCCCACCTGCTTCAAATTTATGGTGAAAGCAGCAAAAGTTCGTCAAAACTCTACCAAAACCTGTAGGATACAAAGAATTGTTTTATGGAGATGTTTTTTCAAGTCACAATGAATGTGCAAAACAAAATCTCTGGTTTGGACTCTGAAATGTTCCCTAATGTATATTTTAATACCTGAAAGAGCTTAAGATGGAGAAAAACCTACTGGCTGGCAATTTTCATGCTAGAAAATAAACAGCACTTATCACTTGCTCACTTGCAAGTCTGTCACACACAACACAGAAGGTAAGTACTATGCAGCACTTTAGAGTATGTCCTCAATGTAAAATACATTGCATACGTTTTTGTTTTTGTCATGACAAATTAATTATATACCTACATTTAGAATTAGAATAGAAAAGCAACTTTTCCCACAAATCCTGGCGTGTCGCGGTACATGTTTAAGTGTCTATATATGTCATCTGTTACAATTTACACTGAAACACTGCATTGGCATTTCAGCCCCTGTGTCTGGCAGAGGCACAAGCTCTGAGTGGGAACATGATCTATAATTTATCTCTACTTATGAGCAGACGGTCTGTCAGGGTGTGTTGTATGTTTGTGCATATGTTTTTTTGTGTGTGTATGTGTGTGAGTGTAAGTGGATGTGCTCCAATATTGTTTTCCTGTTTCTGCCAAGACAAAGTCACAGTCACACTGTGTCTTCTGAAAAAAATCTTTAGCATCATTTCCTGACGTTACTTTCCCAATATGTACTCTGTTGCCAGTCATTTTAAGGTGGTCATGGCAACGTTGTTACCATGGCTTTTGTAGATATCGTAGAGACAGAGGAAGACAGACCTGAAGTGGAAAATGTTTTGCAATGTATTCCTGCAGAACAGTATTTAGTCGACCTGAGAATGGTGAGGAATTATTGTTTCATGTTGAGAGGACTGTCCCTGGTCTTGTTTTTTCTTTCAATAAGATAAAAAGCACAAGTGTGTTAAGCTCTTGCAAAAACACAAGAATTACAGTAACAACAGGCAGGTGCAAACATTTAGGTTCATAATCCTCCCAAGAAAAAAAAAAGCAAGTCAAATTCCCTCCCACAGATAGTATTGTCAGTGAGTACATAGTGATGGAGCGCTCTTGACAGCACCTAGCCTTTGTAATTTCTTCAGGCAAAAAAAAAAAGAGAGAAGATTATAAGTCTACTATTTTGTGTGTGTTTGTGTGTACATTCATATTTATATTTGTGTGAATGTCTGTATCGGAGTGTGTGCATCTGCATTTGTATTTTCACTTGGGATTGTACATGTGCCTGCATACATGTCTGTGTGCCATATGTGGTAGACATATAGAATGAGAGAGAGAGAGAGAGAGAGAGAGAGAGACTAAAACTCCTTTGATGTAGAAATAGTGGGACAGAAGCTGTATTGATTATCAATAGCATGCCAACATGTCCAGAGGGCCTCCAAGAACACTGTGTCTTGGTAAAATTGCCCTCCACACGCTGAGATAAACAAGCCCACGCAGTTTTATGGTCTTCAATGCAAAAAATATAAACACATTTTAATTATTAATTTAATAATTTATTTATAATATTAATGCACAAATTAAAAAAAACAGTAACTCAATAAATGTAGATACGAGAAGCAACATATACGGTTTGGCTTTTTTTTTATAGCTCAGATTCACTTTTCTTCTTACACTTCCTTGTTATCCACACTGTTCAGTTACCCCTTACTCTATCTCTACCAAGGCCACAGCTCCTATGACACACACACACACACACACACACACAAACACAGGTATGCAGACACGCACATATACACACATAAACACTTAAACACAGGCTCAAGCTCTTGAGGCATTACCACTTACCCCATACACATTAAAATACACGTATGCATAAACAATAGCATGGTCAATGACAACTATCAAACCCAGCCTCTCTCACACACACACACACACACACACACACACACCCACACATACATGCACACACAACAACAACCCATAGACATAGTGCTATAGGGCTATTCATCTGTCTGGAGCAGTGGCTTATGAAAGGTCAGCCTTTGAGTTATGACAGAATCTCCTGGCCACAACAACCCAAGCGTGGGTGGCAGAGCACTGTGTGTGTGTGTGTGTGGTAAATGTCCGTGTCCATGTGTAATGAGTGCGCGATGCTGTCACAGGGCAGGAAAGGTGGAAAGGGAAGAAAATGAGCACCTCGCTGGAGATGTGGGTCTACAGAAACAGTTTACCTCAGTGTGCATGATGGAAAAGGACAGCTTAAAGGAAAGACAAATAGAGTGGAGGGCTGGAGAATTGAATATGAGACAGAGAGTGACCGCTTATGAGGGACAAAGCTGTGGCAGAGATGGAAGAGGAGAGACGGAGAGAGGTCAGCAGAGTGAGAGAATGCCGGACAAGTGCCAGAAGAGAGGATATATTGGCACAGGGGACAGGGTTCTGGGGCTAAATGAGTGATTGGGAATTATCAAGTGTGTGTCAATACGTGTATGTCAATCTGCGTGAGTGTTTATGCAAATCCATGCATGTAAGAGTGTGTGTGTGTGTTTGTGTGTTAGTGTGTGTGTATGTCTTGGCAGCAGCAGAGGGGCAGATGCTGCCTGCGCTCCAGGCCTACTGCTTTACGGCCTTCTGCGGAAATGTTGCTGTGCCAACCTTAGCTCTCATCCACAGCCAATCACACGCCTGAGCCCACGGTAGAGCAGAGTTAATGCATACACACAGACACACACGTCACACACACACACACATACTGAAAGGAGCCCATGCCCGGAAATTCCATAATGAGAGACAAGAGTAATAAATGGAAAGTGTGTGTGTCAGTGGTGATTTTGTTCATTAAGGTGCAGGGAACAGTGTGTGCCTGCAATCAGCAGGAGGCTTTTAGAGCACACACACATCAGCTAGAAGGGCTACCTGAGGAGACATTTAAGGATGCTCCATGACAGGCAATATAAAGCTCTTCCAACCTCTGAACTTTTCTGAGTTGTAGCAGCATTTTATTAGGAGAACTTTGTGCATGAAAATGGCCAGCTCTACATCTCTCTAACCGTACTCAGAGACTGTTCTAAAAATCCTGTCCCCTGTCATTTGCTGGAGAGGTCGAACCCGATCCTACACATCACTGCAGTTCAATATGGGGCTGTCACTTGACAGCTGCCGCTGCCTCACTCTCCTTAAAGAACTCCATCATGTATTGGACAGGGAGCAGTGTCACGCAACAGTCCATAACACAAGACTGACATCAACTAAGACTTTCTCATCGTATCTATCACAAATCCCCACTATTTGTCCTCATATCCACTGTATCCATCTTCATAGTCCAACTAAGCCATAGGAGAGAAAAAGAAATGTGATCCCAAACTTTTGTTTTGCATTAAATAAGTATAAAGAAAACAAACATAAAATATATTTAATATAAACTACAATTAACATGTTGTCATTGTCATTGCATGTTGTTTTCACATATCCTCTATATTTCTCAAGTAAAAGCCAAGATTTGAAAAAAAGTAAAAGTATTTTAAGAAAGTCTGGAAAACATCCGGAGCCAGAGTGAAGTGAGAAGAGATTGAAAAAAATATATGCAAAAGAAAAAAAGGGGGTGAGGGCATCGGGGGAGAGCGGCAGGAAGATGCAGAGGATGAAAAAAACAGGCAAGCAATGAAAAAGAAAAGAAAAAGAGGGAGCAACAGAGGGGTGCAGAACAAAGAAATGCAGATGAAAAACTCAGAAGGAAAGGAAGAAAGAGTGAAACAGAAGGAGAGGTTGAAGGTTGAGAGGTAGACAGACAGATCACAACCAAGCTGAGACTAGCCGACAGCTGTGAGAGCAGAATTTGATACTGCGGCACGGACACACAAACACAGACGTGCACGCAAGCAAATATGCAGACGCAGACACACATGTGTGTTTGTGTATGCGCATGCACACGCGCAAACACAGGCTCACAGGGGCACATACACATGCTCACACTATCCAAAAGAGCCACATTACACATGAAATATTAATGGTGCAAAGCAATCAGCAAAAATGGAGATGGGGGAGACAGAGGGAAGAGGAGAGGGGGAGACAGAGAGGAGGAAAGTAAGAAAGAGAGACGGATGAAAGTAATATGTCTATATTACCAGTCCTGGAATGACATGTGGACTATCAGCAAAATGATATCCACGTGAATCATCACTTTTACCAGGAGCATGATCAACCCACAGAAACAACATATTTTCTTCCTAAATGGTGTTTATTCCATCGAGAAACAAAGCAAGGTCCTCTCAGGTGCTAAAATGCCCTAATCCAGTCTGACAACAATATATATACAGTATATACACTACCGTTCAAAAGTTTGGGGTCACATTGAAATGTCCTTATTTTTGAAGGAAAAGCACTGTACTTTTCAATGAAGATGACTTTAAACTAGTCTTAACTTTAAAGAA
>JAVQJD010090113.1:0-10000 GCA_036023655.1 Nannoperca australis | reverse complement strand
AAGCTTGTGATCAGATGTCATTATACAGATATTCACTTACAGGCCTCATGACTAATTGGGATATTAGTTGTAACATTTAAATGCTTTCTGGCCAAAATGCATCAGAAGTCTAATTCGACATACACTTGTCCCGTCCTGACTCACCATGCGCCATCGTTGGTCCATCATAGCAGGAAGAAAACCTCCCCCACTTCCTGTGTACCTTTCTTGCAGCAACACCTCTGATTCACACTCGGCTAATCGCTCATTTAGCCACCAGGGTGAGTGGGCTGCTCTGGCACGGACAGAGTCACGAAAAGTGTTAAATGATACGACTTTATAGAAACGGTGTGACTCAGATTGGAACTGGCAGCGGCCAAAGGTCGTGGCTTGCTACTTTGGTGTCGCTCATCCTGCCACAACTTTCCTTAATAGACTTTCAGCCCATTGGTTTGGATGTTTACTAAAGTGAGGGAGGTTAGTTTCATCTTTTCAGAGATGCAAAACTTAAGTTATCACAGTTACAGCTACAGACACTACACAAAGAAAGTGTCGAGGTTTGCACGTTTCAGCACGTATTATCTGTACTTTCACACAGGTGTATGGTCTGGTGCATTATTACTTTGATACCAAAGAGACTCATAGGTCAGTTATATTATCTGCAGCGACCTCAGTTATCACAACAAAGGTCAGTATGGATAATGTCTCTGCACAGGAAGCCTGGTTCATTTCGATAACGACACCCAGAAGGACGGCTAACGCTCGGTTCGGGTCTCAGCGTCGTCAGTAAATCTAGTTTACTGCACGGCTTTTACCAACTGGGAGAAAGCACAAGGCCCACACACACACACACACACACACACACACACACACACACGCACTTTGTTTTAGCCAGGCTTTTCAATGGGCAGTGACAGCGTTATTTAAGACAAACATAAACAAGTCTGCTGAGCACTGGGCTAATGCGAACAGTGGCTCATAATCCTGTCATTTACAAATACACACACACACACACACACACACACACACACACAGAGAGAAATCAGTACTTGGACATCAACCATATTACATTTCCTCACCAGTGTGTGAAAGATACACAGATGTATTTTTATACGTGGTTTGTACGTGGGTGGTAAAATATGAACGATGGGTAACTTGTGTTTACCCATTCATCCGTGTGTGTGTGTGTGTGTGTGAAAGAGAGAGAGAAAGTGTGTGTGTGTGTGTGTGTATGTGTGAAAGAGAGGGAGAAAGTGTGTGTGTGTGTGTGTGTGTCCGGTGATAACAGCTTGTCTAAATCTGTGTCCATCCTGCTAACACTCCTACTCACACAGAGGGGAATGAATCAGTAATGGGCCTTAGAGAAAAATAAGAGTTCACGCAACACCTCGCTAATGCATGTGTGTGCGTGCTTGTGAGAGTGTGTCTGTGTCTGTGTCTGTGTGTGTGTGTGTGTCAGTTTGGAGTAGGTGTATTGTGAAACTTTTTGTCTGTTTGTACTGTATGTGCATGCAAGCTTGTTTGTGTATAGTATGGATACTATACAGTATAGACTGTCCAACTTTTTACAAGTTTTCTGCATTTGTGTGTGTCTTCATGAGTGTGTGTGTGTGTGTGTGTGTGTGTGTGATCTCTCTCCCTGTTGTGAGAGTGGGCACAGTGAAAGTATCACTCCTGTGTTTTCTCTGTGTCAGCTGGAAGTAACGCTGAGTGTTTCTATCCTCTCTCGCCTCTTGTTTTTCCTGAGTCTCTCTCCCTGTCTGTCAGTGTTTAATGAGAGAGAGAAGGTCAATGGGTGCAGTCCCATTCATGCTCATCCCTGTACACCTGAGTAACTACACTGCACAGGTCTGTAGCCTTGACAAACCACGTATGTCGTGATGCTTTGAAGATATTCAAACTGTTCCTCAAGAACATTTCACACACGTTTGGTACTATTTGGTGCTTTCCTGCTATATTGACGGTGAACTCGAGGGCAAGATGGGCTTTTTTCACATTTTGGATTTGACGTGTTTGCTTGATGAGCATCACCTCTTTTGCTTTTCCCTGTCAAACATCCGTCCATCTTGTTCTCAACATGGTGTTTTGCTGTCAGAATAAATATTGCAGCAGACCACAAAGACAGCACTGCCACTATTTAAGAGCTCCTGTTTACTTATCGTTTATGAGTGACTACACCCAGCCTGACATTTCTACTTTTGGTTACACGTAGCCTACAAAAAAATATATATATCAAATATTCCTAAAACACACAAAGATAATATGACACATCATAATTTTGATTTACCCCAAAAGACCCAGATCTTGTTTGAAGGAGAATTTTGGTTTTAAGTCCTTCAAAGTAATAAAAAATACACAAATCTGCACATCCTGTGGTATTTTAGTCAAAAAATGTAAACAGAAAAGACGAGAGTGCAGCCATTTAGCCCAACAGAAATTTGACAGGACGAACATGTTGGCTTTGTTGGGATCGAACTTGTGATCTTTAACTTGAGATTCATGTTCACACTCTTGCTCTGAACCATCCTGTCACTAAAATGCATTTCTCTGCAGAACCATCTTTTCCCTTTGCTCAAAAGGACTGTGGAGATTCAGTTTTTTTCCTTAAATCTGCCCAGTGATGCCCAGAGGCTTTTGTCTTTCCTCCATCCAATCCCTCCATCCTCTTTCCTTTCATGTCACCGTGCTTATATAAGACAGGAAGGGAAAAAAGAGTGACATCTCCGCTGAGGAGGACTGATGTGCTCTGTAGAAATGTGCGCCTGTGTGTGTATCGCTGCTGCTTGACTTTTAATCAAGAATTAATTGTGAACCTCAAAGGAAACAAGTCTTCCCAGAAGACTCCTCTTGTATCCGTCAAAACAGTCTGTGCCATCAGCTCCCAGGTTCGAAAGTATGTTGAGGTCAGAAAGTTCTGCAGACACCACCCACCAAAACACTGTTTTATATATATATATATATATATATATATATATATATATATATATATATATCTGTTTAGAAACAGCTCTATTAACCCTGGTTTTATCATTCAACACCTCAATATAGAATCCAATATACAATTTGGTCAACCAAAGGTTAAGTTCCCCATTATCCTCAAAACATGTTTTCATTTTTAGCAGTCTATTAATTGTGGGAGGAAAAAGCATTATCAACCATTTGTTCTAGAGGGAGGATTTGATATTGCCCTTACTAATGTGATTTATCCAGGCTGTTAAATAACCTGATTTAGTGTAATATTATGAGGAAAAGTCAGATTTCACAATACCAAAGAAGAGTTCCACAGGATTGCTGATGTTTGTTTAACTTTATATAACTGAATAATTGAATGAATTAACAATATTTATCAAAACTTTGTCTTCTCAACCTGTCACTTTAGCAGACAGAGAGGCTAGACTGGCCGAGCTGCTCTGTGAGTCGCTAGCTAAAGAAGCTACATTTCTAGCTTCTGTCAATATTGCTCCGACAGTGACTCAGCAATTTTCTTATGTTTAAGCATTTAACTTAACGTAATGTACAGATAATGAGTTGTGTGTGGGTTGAGACGGGCTAACTACAGAGAGGCTAGGGTGGCTGATGTTTAAGTCATTAGCTAAGTGAGCTAACTGGTTAGCTTCTGTACAGTAAATAGGCTACTGTGAATCAGCAATTTTCTTGTGTTTTTACTGTCAAAACCTCTGAAATGCAGCATATTTCTCCAAACCAGCTTTCCCACATTTTCTTTCTGCTGAAGTGACGGCTTGTCTTCTTTTATGGCCTTGTGTCAAGTGACAGGGTTGCCATCTTCTTATGTCTTAGCTGTCATGGCTGATGAAGACAAACTTACTTCTGGGGCAGAGACTGTTTGACACAAAGTCCACAGTCGTTTAATTGAGTTTGACCTACCGCTGCTGCTGACACCCAGCTTTGTGGGGCTTCCTGTTGGTTTCTAATGGCACTGTGTGCTCTGGCTGTGCACTGCAGCAGCCACGGTGTGTTTTGCATCAGAGCCTGAGTCCTGCAGGACTTCCAGTCTGTGAAAACCCTTAGTTAGATAGATGATGTCTCCTTGCTGTGTTGATGTGCAGTGAGATTAGTGAGGGATTGTGGATGTCTCACAGGTATGACTGTAACTGTGGTAGTGAACACATCCTCCCTCTCCCTGTCTCTCTCTGTCTAGCTCAAGTATTTACAGTCATTTCTGCCACATCTCTTAAAGCCCCTGAGGCTAGTGTGACTTAAGCACGTATTATTTAAGTCACACAAATACACAGATGCACACTCTCACCCACACAACATCATATATTTAACTTTTTAAAGTCCCACATCTTCAAAAATGCTATTTGATTTTGCAGCTGCGAAGCCGGAGAAGCTATGGTAGGGCACACGTTGATGTTTAAGCTACATCTTTAACTATAACTTTAAAGAGTTATAGTTAAAGATATAGTTTGTTAATTTGCTAAAGGTTAACTGCTGTACAATTAAAACACTTTTCAAGATATTTTTAACTTTAACCTTTTGAGTCAGCATAGTATCCAAAATCACATTAAAGAGCACCCTTAGGCATTTGTTACAGAAAACCTGAAGAGCTTTGCTTTTACTACAGCCGGAGCATCTTATATGTTCACTTTCCCTGAGTGATCTCAAGAGTGCATCCTTTCTTTATTGTAAATAATGAGAAAAGGAAGCCATCATTTTGAAAAGATGTTCCCAGTGAGCACTCGACTCAATCACATTTCTTACAACATGGTGGGGACAAAATATCTCCCAGAGGGTTGGAGTATTTCTTATTTTTCCTCTTCTACTGTAGGTTGCAAAGGTCAGAAGAATTGTACCATAATGGAGGTGCAACCTTTGAAAAACTTGAGACTTTTTTGTTGTTTGACCCATTAGTCTCTTAACACAATAAAGGATTTGCACCGGATCCAACCTCTTCTGGATATCTACCTGCTTTCAGCACACAACTGCTGAAGGTTGTTTAAAATGCTCAAGTGTGAGCCAGCTCAACCTGCTGCACACTAAATAAATATCAAAGCACCAAACTCCCAACGACTAACTGATGCTGCAATCTTCTGGTTACAATTCAGCAACTTTCAATACATTTAAAATGTTGCGCACTTGCCACATGGATTGTGCCACAGATACATGTCTATAGTCAGCCTTTGGGAACAGTTGACTGTATGTTAGAAGTTATTTTGCACACAGGACGTAAAGAAACATATACAGTAGGTAGGTTTGTGCAAAAGTTTGTTTCCCTGCTCGAAATATGAGGGGATAAAACGAGTATAATCTGCTGGATGAGCCTCCGCCTCAAACTCAAGTTCCCTAATGGGATATTTAGCTTGCAGCAAGACCCACAACACAATGCATACATCCAGTAAACACAGATTAGCTTAAGAAAGAAACAATGCAAAAGAAAGCATAGTAGATTCACTCAAAACAAGTATATATTTAAGGCTCACAAATGAAATAAAGTAAAATAACATAGAATGTGTGTTCTACAGAACGTTACAAATCATGCATGGTTGCTTTTGTTCTCTTCTCTGCGGCTGATGCTAACTGACGTGCACTTCTGTATCATAAACAGTAGCTCTCTCTGGTGGGAGCCGATTGTGTGAAAGCAGCTTAGGAAGATGAAGCCGGTAGCTGAGAGGGTGAAATTGTGATTCCATACAGTACGGCGGGTTTTGTGAGGGGAGACGGCTGCTTCAGAGCAAACAAGACGCGATAGTGCCGGTGGATTCACTGCAGAGTAACTTGCCTGTACGTCTGTCTGCTGGGAACTGACTGTTCTTTACATTTTAACATTTTGTCTTTGTGTGTGTGTGTGTGTGCTTCAAATCAAGACGTAGTTTCTGCTCATTCCCCCCAGAGATACTTCCCACACACACGTCGGAGTCTGCATTTATATTTAGAGGTTTTGGTGTTTAGCTGAGGGACCACAGCGGTTTACTGGAGCAGTAGTTGGTGCTTCAGTGTCTTGCACATGGACACATACTGTGTTTTCTGTTCTGTTACGGGAACATCTGTCTCAGCCAGAAGGGGAGATCACTGTTCAAATACACAAGAACAAAAGTATTGATTATCCAAAGAAAGTCAGGTGTCAGTAAGTAAAGTAAAATAGTATGAGACTGCAGAGGTTCTTATTGTTCTTAAATATGTCTTGAGGTGAATGGACGCAGATCATTTAGGACTATTTCACTTTGTACACATTTCATCCACTCATTCCTCAGTGACCTTAACAGCTGCTATCTTGCATTGCAGAAAGTTTGTGCACGCCCTTTAAAGCGACGGCGGTCACATGTGGCCCTCCTGTGTTTGTAAGTGGTCACGTTTTATCAGCTGCTGATGAGATTCAAAGCAACGCCTCATTCATGTCGACGCTGAATGGCCATTTGCGATCGCTCGGGAAGATTTGTTGTGATTGTCTGTGTGTGTTGGAGGTTTGATAGTGACGGGGGCCGACGTTTCCTTCCTTCTTTTTTTATTTCAGCCTCTTTCTCCTTCACTTTTCTTTTCAAGTCACACATATTTCCCCCGTTCTCCTCCCCACAAATGTCATCCGTCTTTCCCTCCTCCTCCTCTCTCTTGTTCTTCTTTCTCTCCCTAATGCCACGATCACAATTTGTCTCTCATACCTCCCTGCCCTAATCCCTCCCTCCTTCTCTCTCTCCTCCCATGACTGTCCCTCTGTCTTCCTCCCACTCCTTTTCCCTCCTAATTAAGCGCTCCCTCTCTCTGTTTCCCCTCCAAATCTGGTCTCTACCTCTCTTCCCATCCATCCCTCCCTCGTTTTCTCTCTAATCCCCTCTATCTCTCCCCTCCTTCCTTCCTTCCTTCCTTCCTCGGTCCTTGTTCTCCCTGACAACACACTGTGTTATGTAATCTGCGTCTCCGGGTATCACTTATGCAAATTCATACATTTTTATTTACGTGTGATTTTGGTCTCTCTTCTTCCCCTCTCCATCCTTTCCTTTCTCCTTCCCTTCCCTCTTTTTTCCCCATTTTTTTTCTTTCTCCATCTTCCTCGTCTCCTCCCTCGTCCTTTTTCCTTTCTCTCCACCTTTCGGTCTTTTCACTTCCTCTCTCCCCATCTACCTTAATGGATCTTTTCTTCCTTTTATTCTTTGCCTCTCTTGTCCTTCCTTTCTCTCCTCAATTTTCCCTCCTCCTTGTCCTTCCCACCTTGCTCTCAATAATCTTATTTCCCTTCGTTATTTCCCTTCCTCGCTTCCCTTTCTTGCCCTCCCTCCTCTCGCTCTCCCTCCATCCATCACTTCCTCTCAACGTTTTCACCTCCCTCTCTTTCCTCCCTCTCCCTCCAGCCACCAGCGGTCTAGAGGGGGAGAGCGGCAGACGCGGCGGCAGCAGCATCAGCAGCCACGGCGACGGCAACCACAGCAGCAGCAGCGGCGGCGGCGGCGGCGGAGGAGGCAGCAGCAGCAGCGGCGGCGCGGCCCACTTCAGGTCTCCATGGCAACAGAGCGTGAACGTGTTCGGCTCGTGGAGCAGGCCGGAGTGTGTCGAGGAGCTGCACCAGCAGGCGCAGCTCAACCTCCAGAGCCTGCTGCAAGGTAAGGATGGATGGAGAGGAGGAGAGGAGGGTTGGATGGATGGATGGAGGGAGTGTGTGTGTGTGTGTGTGTGTGCTGTGTTTTGAGTGGGTGGGAAAGGCGTGGTGGGTGAAGCGGAGGTGGGTGGGAAAGTGTTTACATGCGTGTGTAGCGTTGGACTATGTTGATATGGGTGTGTGTTGACCACCTTAAAGGTGTGTGTGTGTGTGTTAGCATGCAGATATGCTGTGTGTGTTAAATTTCCCTTGCTACCTGGTGTTTATATTGTACTGAAGGGTGTGTGTGTTTGTGTGTAGCTCATAGGGACACTGCTGGTGGTGTGTATTGGATTCACCTTGCAGCGTTGTTATTTAAGGTAGTATTTGTGCTAGTATTTGGTGCATGTGTATTGGATAGGATGAGCACTGTTGATATATGTGATTGTGTGTGATGGGGGGGTTATATTTTTGTAGTGTGTGTGTGTGTGTGGAAAGAGGCATTCAAAGACATCTGTGTACAGTTTAGTTAGTAGTCAGTGGTTGTAACTCTGCCTTGTGTTTTAAGGTGGGATGCTGTCATTCTCATTTTAATACCAA
Organism: Nannoperca australis; assembly: GCA_036023655.1. Classification (NCBI taxonomy): domain Eukaryota; kingdom Metazoa; phylum Chordata; class Actinopteri; order Centrarchiformes; family Percichthyidae; genus Nannoperca; species Nannoperca australis. The sequence goes on along the minus strand of JAVQJD010090113.1, from coordinate 1,893 downwards.
TCTCTTGTTTTTAGTGTTTGTGTGTGTGTGTGTGTGTGTGTGTGTGTGTGTGTGTGTGTGTGTGTGTGTGTTTGTATGCAAACACACTTAGTACTCAAGGGAACTAGGGTTTCTCTCTCTCTCTCTCTCTCTCTCTCTGTGACTCATGCTGTCTCGCCCTTTGCCCGGCTCTTCCATTAAAACGATCACACTGGCTTTTTAGTTGAATGAACTTTTGGAGATATTTTACATCTCGTCAGAGTCAAAAGCTTTATTTTTCTTACTGTCAAAAAAACCAAGCCCATTGGCTCCCATTAATAATGTAAACATTTATTAAAGGCTCACATCTGTGTAGTTTCATTTAATTTAATTTAATTGATAGTATTGATAGTGTTAGGACAGTATAACAACAAGTATTGATGGATTCTATCTTTTGTTTTTGCTGGAAGGCTGTGGTTAACTTGTTTGAATGTGGCGCTAACACTTCCACCTCTTCCCACCGATGTGCGCTCGCTGTGTTTGTTGACGAGAGAACATCTTGAGAGGTGACTGAACAGTGTGCAGACTCTACTCCTGCCATGCAGACGGGTGGAGAGCCAGCCGTCTGTGGGTATCAGGCTGATGTCTTGTCATAAAACTCCATCAGCTGACTGCACCGCCTGCAGCCTGTACTAATTAACACAAGTAGGCGCCTGTACTCCACTTAATGGCTCTTTGCAGTGATTTGCAAGGTCGCCTCACATGCGGTCAATCATGTTTTGGTATACAGAAATACACAACTTGAAAAAACAATAAGGTGCACAAAAAGTTACTAAGGAACGAATCTGGAACGTCCTGTTAACGATAAGTTACTAGAAAACAGATACTTTATTAATGAATCGTTAGATAATGATTAGTTCATAAGTGTCCGTGAACCGTAATAACAAACACTTTCTTTATAAGTCGTTGCTGATTAGCTTTGAACTAGCAGCCACGCAGTCATTGCTAATGACTTAATAACAGTGTTCGTACAAAGTCTTGAAAGTCTGGAAAACGCTTGGTTTTAAGGTTAGGAATATGCTTTGAGTTCAAAACAAACAACAACACAGACTCAGCGTGACTTCCTCTTCCTCTCTGTCGTCTCTTACATCTTTCTCCATCTCTTTTCCCTTCCTTTCTTTATACTGCGTGTGTGTGTGAGTGTGTGTGTGTGTGTGTGTTTATGTGTGCTTTAAGCCAGTTATTGTCTCAGACGAGCTGGCATGTTGTGTACGATAAAAATAAGATGGATGAATGTAGTCGTGGGTGGACTTCAGCGACTTGTGTGTGTGTGAGAGAGAGGAAGAGACTAGTGAGCGTGTGTGTGTGTGTGTGTGTGTGTGTGTGTGTGTGTGTGTGTGTGTGGCCATTCATCGTTTCTGTCATCTGTGCTCATTTATGTCACTTTGTGTCTATGTGTTCATTGCTATCTGTGTGTGTGTGTGTGTGTGTGTGTGTGCTTCCTACTAACAACAGTATGTCCGTGTGTGTGTTCCTCTGTATCTTTTCAGTTTGTCTACCAGTGTCCATTTGTGTTGTGTGTGTGTCCATCTGTTTGGGTTCATGTTATATAACGCTGAAGCAACCAGCTGTACTCTCTCTCTCCCTCTCTCTCTCTCTCTCTCTCTCCCTCTCTCTCTCTCTCTCCCTCTCTCTCTCTCTCTGGCCATCCTCACCGTCTGTCTCCCACTGGTCTCAGCTCGGTAAAATATTCATACTCTTTCCCGCTCCTCAACACTCTGCCCTCCATATTTATAAAGCTGGCTGTCGTCCTCCGGTGTTAGACGGATCTGCTGGGTTTTCTGCTGCGATTCGGGGGGGGGGGGGGGGGGGGGGGGGGGGGGGGGGGGGGGGGGGGGGGGGGGGGGGGGGGGGGGGGGGGGGGGGGGGGGGGGG